>JAJOOD010017102.1:0-13283 GCA_029582525.1 Solanum tacnaense | reverse complement strand
TATCAAAATTGCTCTTACAAGCAACCAAAGATTTCCTAAAACCAGTTAAACAAAGTGTTAACAAAGACAGCTGATCTCCCCCTTCTTCTCTTTCTCTCCTTTTTCTCTCTCTTTTCCTACCAGAAATACTAACTCCTCTTACTTGTACCTCAGTATTATTTCCCCCTCTGTATACATCTACAACAGAATACAAATTGGGTCCACTAATTAGACTTTCTTGGTGAGACCCATCATTATCTCTAGCTACTAAACATGGTAGTATACTAATGGAGCTTGAAGATGAAGGTAACTCATGTTGGGGTTGTATAATTTCAGTCATTTTCAACAAACCCACAATAAAAAAGATTGGATTTTTTTTGTGGGTTTTAAATTTTTAATGGTACAACAATTCAAGAAAAGCTCCTACCTTATATTTTCAGTCATTTTCAAGAAACCCACAATAAAAAAGATTGGATTTTTTTGGTAGAACAAATCAAGAAAAGCTCCTATCTTATAATTTCAATCATTTTCAAGAAACCCACAAAAAAAAAAACCTTTTTTTTATTTAAAGATTGGATTTTTATGTAAAGATTGGATTTTTTTTGGTGGGTTTTAATTGTAAAACAAGAAGCAACAAAAGTTTGGTGGACACTTTAAAAGAAAATTTGAGTAAACCCCTCTTTATGATAGTTTGGTAGATTAGTAGAAATGGGGTTTGAGTAGAGTTGGATTCAAGCAAAGGTTGGTTTTTGGAAGGTGAGATATTAATATCATCATCACTTTCAATACATTCTCATTTTCTTCTCCCTATTTTATGGAAGCACTTCAATTCTTTATATGAAAAACTCTATAGGGGAGTAGGGAGAATTTAGTAGAGTTTGAGGAGAAAAAAGAGAGAGAAACTATACTATAGAAAGAAGGGGATTTGTTTATAATAGAGCTCTTGTTTTGGAATCAAAAACTTTAAAAAAAAATTCTAGTTTTTTAGTGTTATAGAGAAGCAAAAGGGGAATAGAAGAAGATTAGCTTAGTTGGATTTGGCTCCTCTACCATGGCACTTTCTAGATGTTTTCCTCTTTATAAAATGTGTTTAGGATATTAAATGATATGATAATAAATAAGAATTATGGTGAAGTAGCAAATAAATCTTTATTTTTTAGTTCGAAGTTTTGAATTTGAATTTAGTTATATAGTCACTTTTATTAGAAGACGTTTACAAAAAAAAATTGTAGAATAGAGTACTAAATAAGAGTCGTAGTAGTAAATAATCCTATATTGTCAGTCAAAAGTCTGAATATGATCATGGAGCCACTTTTGTTGGAAGGTGTTTATACTAATTGATATGATAATAAATAAGAATTGCGATGAAATAGTAAGTAAATTTTTATTTTTAGTCAAAAACCTCAAATTCGAGTATGGTCACGAAGTCATTTTTATTAGGAGATGTTTATAAATTTTGATAGAATACTAATTGATATGATAACAAATAAAAGTCGCGATATAGTAGTAAGTAATCTTATATTTTTTGTCAAAAATTTTGAATTTGAATCTGGTAATAGAGCCATTTTTTGTTAGAAGATGTTTACACTAATTGATATGATCGTAAATAAAAGTTAAGTGGAGTAGTAAATAGATAGTTTTTTTTTAGTTAGAAACCTTGAATTTGAATTTGGTCATGGAGTTACTTTTATTAGAAGATGTTTATAAATTTTCATATGATACTAATTGATATGATAATAAATAAGAGTCGTGATGGAATAATAAGTAATTCTATATTTTTAGTCAAAAATCTTAAATTGAATTTGGTCATGAAACCACTTTGGTTAGAAGGTTTTTAAACTAATTGATATGATAATAAATAAGAGTTGCGATAAAATAGTAAATAATTCTTTGTTTTTAGTTTAATACCTTTGAATTCAAATTTGGTCATGGAGTCACTTTTATCATGAGGTGTTTATAAAAAAAATTAGGATATTAATTGATACAATAATAAATAAGAGTCGTGATAGAATAGTAAGTGATTCTTTAATTTCAGTCAAAAATCTCAAATTTAAATCTGGTATATGAATCACTTTTGTTAGAAGATATTTATAAATTTCTACAAGATACTAATTGATATAATAATAGATAAAAGTCATTATGAAATAGTAAGTAATTTTTTATTTTTAAGTCAGTAATTTCGAATCGAATTTAAATCTGATCATAGTGACTCTTTTGTCATAAGTAGTTTATAAAATTTACGTAGGATATTATTCGATCTAATAGTAAATAAGAGTTGTATTGAAGTAGTAAATAATCTTTTATTTTAATCAAAAATATTGCATTCAAATTTATCATGAAGTCATTTTTGTTAGAAGATGTTTATAAATTTCTATGAGATACTAATTGATATAATAATAACAAAGAGTCTTAAGAAATAAGCGGTTTTTTGTTTTTGGTCAAAATTCTCAAAGTCAAATTTGGTCATAGAGTCATTTTTGTTAGAAAATATTTATAAATTTATATAAGATACTAATTGATAATAATAAATAAGAATTCGGATGAAGTAGTGGGTAATTCTTTATTTTTAGACAAAAAATCTTGAATTCAAATATGATAATAGAGTCATTTTTGTTATAAATTATTTTACTTCCAGTGTAAAAGTATTTGCAAATTCAAAATACATTGAGCATCCATATTATAATTAAATATTTGATGGACAATAAATTTAAAATATAATATATATTTTCCATTTTCTAATACCCCCTCTTTCCAATTAATGTGAAGGGGTTTGGAGTATGGAAATTAAAATATTTAATTGATTGTGAACTTAAGTATAGCTTTTCTAAATATTTTAACATAAAATAAAAAATGAAAATCATATGAAAGTTACTCTTCAATCCGTCCCAAAATACTTAGTACTCTTTAACTTCTTGAGATTTCAACTACATGAACTTTAATCATCAATTTATGATATATATTTCACTATATTTAATATGAAAAAATTACAATTTAAATTATTGTTTTTCATAATATTGAATATCTAAATTTTAATTTTAAAATATAATTCATTTTAGTTTTAAACATTAGACAAATTGATTCTTTAGAAGCAAACCGTAACAAATTATATTATTAATATATTTCATTTTTAATTTTGAAAATTAGTCGAAATTGACTGTCTAGAAGAAAAACGTAACAAACCATATTACCAATACAATTCATCTTAGTTAACTATCTAGAAGCAAATGTAACAAAATGTAATACCAAAATAAGTTATTTTAACTTCAAAATTTTAGTCAAATCAACTCACTAAAACCAAAACTTGACTAATCACATGACTTGCATTGTTTAATTAAAGGGACTCAGAGTATAATGATGAAGAATTAATATTCCTAATCCAATAATTATATGACCTAATCATGTAAAGATCTTATCTACTCTTTAACACTTAATTTATTTCTTTTGCAGGTCATATTAATATCTTTAGTTGAATTATTAATTGTTTATTTATTATTTTGGTATAAATGAAACCTTTATTTTAATGTACTAATGACAACTTGTATTGTGTAGGAAGGTACCTGGTTCTGTTAAAGTAGTTGGAGATCCAAGGAAGAATAATATTTTAATGTCCTAACACATGAGCCTGGTCCAAATGGCGGAATCAAAATTTTCACTTACAAAATTTAAAATATATAAAAAAAAATTAAGAAAAATTAATATATATATATATATATATATATATATATATATCTTACATTTGTCAATACTCTAATGAAACTCTCACTTATTCATACTTATCCTCTCTCTCTTTCGACGTTTAATTTAGATTCTGATTGATTTGAATTTGTGTTGAGATTTTTTGTTTGAAGAAAACAATTTTTATTAAAGATGATTCAATTTTTAAAATTTAAATACAAAACATATGATTAAGAATAAAAGAATATTTATCACTCCGATAATCATACTTATCCATTTGAACACTAACAAAAACAATCAAAGTGTGACACATGCCAACTATGGTGCAAAATTCCCTTTCACTTTGGGTGGTTAAGATGTGACCTTTTATTTTAGTAACTTTAAATTGGAGAATGATTTAGCTTATTACCAAAAAAGACTCGTAACTTTCAATTGTGTCATCAAGAAAATGTGTCAAATTCAAGAATATGACAATTGATAACAAAGTCATATTGTAGTTAAACCATCCAATGCACTCTTTCTTTTGAAAAGAATAGAGTACAAATTCACTAGTTCAACTATTTAATATTCGAAAATCACTAGTTCGATTAATTAAAACATTCAAAAATTACTAGTTGAATTCGAGACCTCTAATTAAGGGTGAAGGAAAAACTTATTATTTTTACATGTTCATCGTCTTATCTAGGATTTTTTTTAGAAAATAATATAAGTGATATTGTGTACTCAAAACTTATTGGCCTGATTAATTTAAATTTGAGATGGTTCATTTTAAAAGCAATCAAAATAATTATTACATATATTACAATGAAATGATAAGATTTTTTTTTATTTTTAAATTAAATATTTTAGATTTATATTTGAAAACGTAATCACTTCCGATAGAATGTACTTTAAAACCCTTCAAACTTTATGGAAATTATTTTATACGAATTTAAATTAATTGTTCCACAAAACAAATAACAAGCACTATGTTGGAAACCAAAAAGAGAAACATATAATTAGTTCATAAAATTGCAATCAAGATTAAAAAAAGAAAAGAAATATCAAACTTAGATATTAGTAGTAGGGTATCCCATGATAAAGCACAAGAAATTTATTTCGAAGGTATTTAAAACTATATCCTTAATATTAAAGAAGTGCTTGTTCTTTTTAATAGTGCTCAAATCTTTTTTTAAAAAAGTATGTAATAAATATGGATAGCTTAGTAAACTATACTTATCTTGAATTTATTATTTACCTTAATGGATGTAAAAAAAAGAAGAGAGATTAAAAAGATAGTTAAAATGGGATAGATGGAATAATATATGTTCTTTTGAGAAGAAATTAAGCCTTATTACTTCTCTTGTTTTGTTAATCAGAGAATTCGTAGTCACTATTCTTTGATGGACACAAAGTAAATTTTACTCTAGTATAATAACCTATAAACCTCAAGAAAAAATATATCGTACTAAATAAGTCTGATACGATGAGCTCGACCAAGAAAATATGTAGTTCTCGTGCTTCATTTCACTACCATAGCTTAAAAAAATTAGGAATAAAGGGACCATAAACAAAATAAATAGGAAGTGTTGATAATACCCCCACCATTCATATGAAATGACTTAATATATAGTCCCCATTTAGTCCAAAAATAATTTTTCTTTGTATATTTCTTACTTATATAAATATTATAATAAATTATAAAAGTACTAAAAGGGACCACTTGTTTTTACTCAAAAACATAAAAAATTAGGTATCTGTCTAATTATGTCTATAAAAAGCTTTGCACTCGTGGTAGACATAATTAATGGCCTTAATTCGTGGTTAAATTAGGTGAATTTGTCTAATTATATCTTCAATCATTGATTACATCAAAATACATCTTTTGCTACCTAAATTTAAAGAACAGTGAAAATAATTTATTTTTCACGAACTATCAACGATTTCATGAACTTCAATTCATGTAATTTATGGTTAAAATATGTTTTTTATTACCTCGCTGGATCCATCGATTATAAAGCAATGGATTTAGTATGACGAGTGAGTTTCAAATACTGAATAATTAAATACAAAATGAGTAAATTTAAAATACTCTTAATGTTTATAATTTATTGATTAATTAGAGTCGTGAATATTTTCAAGTTGGATTGTAAATAATGTTGCTTACTCTTTTGAACATATATAAGTAAATACTAATGCTTTTGTTGAAAAAGAAATGCATCACACTTTATATAAATGTCTCTAAAGGCTCTAATGACTCCGGATGCAATTTTTTTTATAATTGTAACATGTGATGTTTTTTTTTGTTCTCATTAGGTACTCGATACTCATATTAAGCAACTAATTTAAATTTGCTCGGTGTAAGACTTACTTAGGAAAATTAATAATTTCTAACCTGGTTATTTTTTTATATTCAAACTTGAACTCAAAACCTTGAAATCGAATTTATTAACTTGGACAAATTTTAAAAATTAATTTATTCAAAGAAAAAACTTATAGGCTCTATGTATAAACCAAGTTCAAAGAGACAAAGACAGAGAAAAACATGGAAAAAGATACATAAAAAGATGATACAACGGAAGAAAACTTTTTTTTGGTTTTAGAAATATAAAACAATAATTTGCACTTTTTATGTTTACAATATTCACTATTCAAATATTCAAATTCATCATATTGGTGGACCCCCAAAAAATAAAGTGATTTTTATGTTTTATTTTACGTGTCATTAGTTTTTACTAGTTTCTTTCAAAAAAAATAATCTACGTTCATAAAGTAGATTGAGAATTATGAAGTTTTGTAGAAGTTGAGCAATAACGTGATTGTGGGAGCTTCTAGGGAGGGTAAAAAAAGAAAAAGAAAACTCATAATTTAAGAAATTGAATCCATAAAGCTTAAATTTCATATCCATCTTTGAGGTTTCGGATTCAAATTTCAGCAGGAATAAGAAAATATTATGTTATTTCTTTCTATTTGTACAAACTTTTAACGTTCAAGTCACCCGATACCCGTGCTGGTAAGCACAAACGGATCTAAACACCACGATTACTAAAAAAACAAAAAAAAAATTATACCAAAAGGATTATTAACGGTCATTTTGGCCCAATGACCAATTGTACAAATTTTCTTTTGGACCAAAAGAACCTCTTTATTATCCAACAAAATATTGCCTTTTAATTCTTTTAATCCACTTTTTATTTTTTTTGCAACGGGCTGTAAACTGTAAAGTAGTATAATATTAGGGTCATTTTTGTCATTTTGCTTTCTTTTTAGACTAGTACTTTAATATTTTATCATAAACAATATACTATCTGTAAATTAAAATTGTATTTTAAATTTTATGTTCAGTCAAACAGAATCACATATAATGAGAAAGACAAGTGAACTATTTACAAAGATTTAGATATGAAGAAAAAAAATATTAGTCGTAATTAGAAATACGATGTATTTACATACTTAATTAGACTATGATTTATGTTAGAATTTGACATGCGTGTAAGAGTTTCGAACTTCTGATGATTTTCCATATGTTTTAAGTTTTAACCAAGAACGTTTTATTTAGATTTTATTTTTTTACATTAAATATGATTAATTTTCAAATGTTTGCATACGTTTATTAATTTTCAATTAAAATACGAACTTAAAGTGTTAGGATATTGGAGTCGAAGTTATTATTATAAAAATAAAACTTTACGTTATATGACAATATGGCTGATAATTATCACTTTTATATAACAATAATTTTGAAAATATAGCACCTTAAGTTAATTTAATATATATCTCTTGATTTTAGGCATCAATTTTGATATATACATATAAAATAAAAATTAAAAAAATTAGATAAGACTTAATTTAGGCCCAAGCAACTTTTATGATCTGTTAAATTAGAGAAGCCCAAGAGCTGCTGAATCTAGAGCCCAATTTCATTAGGCCCACTTACCTATTGACCTGTTAAAATTCCAAATTAATTACTCCGTCTCAATTTATGTGACATTTTTCGGATTTCGAGATTCAAATAAGTCTATCTTTGACCGTAAATTTTTCATATATATTTTAAATATTTTGAATTGTCAATTAATATGACTTATAATACTGTTTACGTAGTTTACAAATATATAAATTTCATTTTAAAAAAATTGAAGATTCTGTGCGCAAATTTTCAGTCAAATTTAAACTTTTTGACTCCCAAAAAATGAAAAATGTCACATAAATTGGGACAAAGGAGTATTAATTAAGGAATTGTGATACATTGACTTGTGAAAAAAAGGTCATTTACTTGAAATAAAAAGTTGACTGACAACACTCTCAAGACTTAAACCAAGAAAAGTAAGAATTACTTTAAATAAAAAGTTGACTTGACAATACTCTCAAGACTTAGTATGAAATTGTTTAATCAGAAGTCTCAGATTTGAATCATAAGAATAAAGTCGTTTTTGATAAGAAAGATTTTACTATCGAGGTGAGATTTTTAGGGCATAGATTTGAATAAGTCAGGCGCGTTCTGAAACGAATATCGAACAACGAGTGAAGAAAAAAAATAGTATGAAACTCGACTTGTTACGACAAATATAATTTTTTAGATATACATTTCATTTATTCTTTCATAACAAATGCAGAAACAATCGAAGGGTGATGAGATGATTGTAGTTCCTTTATTCTTAATTAGAGATTTGGATTACGCTTCATCAGCTTTCTTACCATGTCTTTCACTTGGAATGAATCTAGATTAATCAGATTATTAAACTTCATTATACCATATGGTTCAGTTGAGTGTGATCCCTCCTTCCGAATTTACTTGTCAAATTTAGATTTGACATATCTATTAAGAAAATAACGATTAGTATAGTGAATTTACCATTTTACCCCTATTAATTAATAGGATCCCAAACATATTTATTCACTATATTTTCTAAAGACATTAACTCAATATAAATAAATTGAGGATTTAATAGGAAGAAAAAAAGTTGTACTTCTTTGATTTTTCAAAAATAACAGATAAAAGTAGAAATCAAAGAAGAAAATATTTGATAAGTAAAAGTAAACGAAGAAATGAGTTTTACGTAGGAGACATGCTTTATTGGAAGCTTCTAATAGAATTTTGTGTCCAAAGTTATGATATCATATGTTAGGCAAAAACACTAGTAATTCAACTATATTTTCTTTTATAATCGTGAATTATTGGAGACTTTAAAACACAACGTTTTAAATAATACTAAAATATTACAACTCAGAAATGGAAAACTTCTATTATTGAATATAAAAAAATCTTCGTATAAATCATATAAGCTATTTAGCGATCAATCAGCCACAAAATTCGTAACTAGTTTTTGTATTCCTTCTTCTTTTTATTTTTTTTAGAAAACTTAACGAATAATAGGTCCTTTTTTTTGGGGGGATGGTGGTTTCACTTAAATATTATATTTCAAACTCGTGACATGTGTTTAACTTATTACGCATTGCACTCTTGTCACTGGACCGATATCCTAGCTAAATCATCTACTTCTATATAGATTTTGGGGCAAAAGATTATGTCCTATCAAAAGGATTATGATGGGATAACCAGGATTTTTCTATCTTTTACGATAGATCTTGAATTCTAGTTTTTGTATGAAAAGTTTTATATTAGGAAGAACTTCCTTTTAGTTTGGCCTTGCGATATACATTTGAATTAATTGGAATTCAATACAACTCACAAATATGCACCTTTCAAACATATTTTTAATTTCTTACTCCGACTAGTGCAACTTTTTTTCTCGACCAATTTGAATTCCATTTCATTATTGATTTTAAGTTAAGTACCTAAATGCTGGCTCTGAATAACCAGCCCAACAATAAGCTCAATTGTTCCATAACTTGCTCCTCCATATGGGAAGTATAGATAGAAAGGCAGATCGGAAAGGAGCTCGAGAATTAAACTTGTTCTACTTTAATAGAGGCATTGTAACCGTAAATAAAAATAACAATTATTCGGTCAATTGCTCTTATCATGATATTGAATATCGAACATAAACTCGAAAAAAAAAGTTGTCCTTTTGTAGAAGCAAATATTCCCTTTCATTTCAACCATTTACTTTGACAATTGGCAAGTAGTGCCGTCCTTGTTTACTTATTTTCCCAAAATTCTCTTTGTTTTTTTTTCTTCTCTTTTAATAATTAAAAGTTATGTGTCTCCACTCTTCAATTCTCTTCATTCTTTTTTGTTTTTATATAAAATATTTTTTTTGTAATTTTGACTAATTTTTAATCACATAAACTGATAAATATTCCAACTGTTTAATTATTATAATATATACTTTATTATCCTTTAATTTTTTTAGTTTCATGGGCACCCACCATTTTTAGCCGTCCAATAAATTAAAGGGTTGGTGATTAGTCAATTTTTTCTAGTTGATTTGGAGTTAATTAAGTTAAAATTATTCTTGATTATTCAATTATGTAATGGTTAAAATTATTTTTTGTTGGTTATAAAGGAATATATTGGTTGTAACTAATCCAGTATGCCTTTTTTACGTAATGGATTAATGGCTAAAATACAGCATGAGCTATTGCTATTCTATTTTTAAAAAGTGATATTTATTTCTTTTTAAATTTTTATAAATGTTTGTAAATATTATTATTTGATAGAACCAACTCCAGATCTCTACCATCCATTTACCTAATTAATTAAGGTATAATAATTTTAAAAAAAGTGATATATATATAATTTATGTGACAAATTTCATTTTTCGAGAGTCAAACAATTTAAGTTTGACTGGAAATTTGCGCATGAAATCTTCTTTTTAAAAAATAATAAAATCTATATATTTGTAAACTACGTGAAAAAGTACTACAAGTCACAATAATTGATAATTCAAAATATTTATAAGGTATATGAAAAAATTATAGTCAAAGATAAACTTGTTAGAATTTCAAAATCTGAAATGTGTCACATAAATTGGGACGGAGAGAGTAATTCTTTACGTTAATGATATAATTGGACATAATTTCTAAAAAAAAAACCGAATCTCCAATGGAAACTTCCATCGAGATTTTTTTTGTTTTGTATTGATGGAATGTGATAGAATTTTAAGTACGAACACATAAAATTCAGATCTTGAATTCGCTTATGATACTAGGTCTTCTTGATTTGTTTATAGGCTATAAGTTTGATATGCACTAATTGCTATTATTGATAAGTCAAAAGTATATAGAGACAACGTTTAAGGACAAATAAACTAAACCACCACAATCATATTAGCCACTCTTCCAATTTTTAAAAGTCAAAAGTTGGCCCTCTTTGATAATTTCTCCACACTACAAAAAGCCAATTGCCACCCACTCTTTTTCATTGCAAAAATATTCAAGAAATTAACTTCTTTCTCATTTTCTTGTACACAAAAATGCTTGGCAAGAAGTTTGGTTCAATGAAGAAATTAGCCAAAAAGGCTAAGGTTATTAGATCACCTAGTGCTAATTCTCTTTATAACAATGATCAATCACAACATCTTGAATATTTACTTGTTAAGGATGATCATGATCATGATGATCAAGATCAAGAGTATCAAGGGGTTAGTCCAACAAGTGCTAAATCATCAAAAAAGATGGGGACATTTGCAGTGTATGTAGGGGAAGAAAGAGAACGATTCGCGGTGCCAACGAGCTATCTTTCACATCCATTGTTCAAGATTTTGTTAGAGAAGACATATAATGAGTTTGGTTTTGAGCAAACAAATGGACTTGTGGTGCCATGTAGTGTTGCTGCATTTCAAGAAGTGGTCAATGCTGTGGAGGGTTGCAATGGGAAGTTTGATTTTGGTGGCTTGGTTGAGGAATTTCTATAATTAGGTCGATATTATTCAGGGTCGTATCTGACCTTGATTCAGAAGAATCGAATTAGTATTGTTACTTTTTACCACTTTTCTAGCGTGAGGATACAACAACAACTACGTACAACATTTCAGTCTCGAACAATTTGGGATCAACTACTTTTTTAGCTAGAGTGAAAAATAGCATTTGGTGAAATAGATTCAAGGATTAAATCATATCTTAAGGAGGTAATTTACAATTTAAGTCTTAGTTACTTTTGTACCAAAGAGATAGTGTAAATTATTACACCTTTAATATCCTAGGTAAGCTTCCTTTTGTTTTTTCCCATGAGGGGAAATCAATTGAGAGAAGTAAATCTTGTTATTTATATTTCTCTTTAATTAATGTCAACTAGCTAAATTGTAAATTTTAAGTGACAAGAATTGAAAGAGAAATGTAGTTGTTAATTATTTACTTTTTGCCCTTTCAATTACATTAAGACCATTTTGAGAATGTTCATCTTACTATAACAACTACTAGTATATATACTATATATGCCTCATTCTTAAACTTAAGTAGTTTGAGCTCGTTCACATAGTCAGTTTCAAAGTCGGATATAAAAGAGAGTTGGGGTAAGCTAATTAACTAAGGATGTACATCTCTATCATTTTAATCTTTCTCTTCACCTTGTTTTCAATTAGCAATGTGTGTAGTTAATCATAGTTATCAAGTCAAAAGGGTTTCTAAATAGTCAAAATGGATGATTGGTAGTTTGATTATCATCAAGAGGTGCATGCATGTTATACAATTATTTAATTTTGACTTGGTCAAAAATTAGATACTGAACATAGTGGTAGCCACATTAACCAAAAAACAAAAAAAGTACTTGGCTGCATGTTGGTTGAAGGCAGCAGCATTTTAGTAGTTAGGTGACAAAAGTTGAGTCATAAATGACTCATGGAATGTTTTTAAATTTGTAATTTTCGAAAGAGTTTATGTTATGTGCACTATCAGTATATCAATCACATTAAGTGAATTGAAGAGTAACCTGCTGTAATCAGTTAAATTTTGACATGATGATGTAAAATTTCGTTACATCGTCAATGGCCCACACACTTCAACTTGGAGTTGATAAACTCAGCATTTTAAAACAAGCAGAAAAAGAACAAGAACGTGAAACTTCAATGTAAAAAAACCAACTGTTTGTAGGAAATTTATTGCATTTTCATTGAACATGATCAGTGGGGAAACATCATGTTTGTTTTAGTAATATACTAGCAGTCAACAAGGATTTTTTTCATTTCACCAATGAGCTCCTGCATTTGTTCCCTAGTATGCAAGGGGAAGGGATAAACGCATGCACAATCCAACTGTCCGTCCCTAATTGTGTCGAATATGGCAATAGAAGGGCCTACCCCATGCACGGATGCACACCCGGTGAAGTCTTCTAATCCGATTTCTTGATGCACTGTGCTGGAGGTATCAATCACAGGGTCTTCAAACACAGAGATGAGAGAAGTCCTTAGCGAAGAGGATGGAGTTAAGCCGGGATTATCAATGGCCCTGCACATGAGGAAATTCAGGTCTCCCATGTCTGTGAAATGCTTGTTATTGTTCTTGGCGTTGATAAAAGATGTGTAACTTCTCTTTGCTAGCTCCCATAAATCATCTCCTCCCTTTACGTCATGCGTGTTGAGGATGGCAGAATGATAAAAGCCTGCTTGACATAGGTCATCATTTTAATATGCTCTGTTCAGTATACATCTTTAGTAGGCGTTTGGCCATGCGATACCATATCACGATATGGTGTCATGAGATGGAATCAGCGTTTGGACATGCGATTTTACGCTGATTCCATCTCATGATTC
>JAJOOD010017101.1:0-26702 GCA_029582525.1 Solanum tacnaense | reverse complement strand
TTTAAATACGTTAGTATGATTATTTGTTTTTCTAATAAATTTACTAATTGATTGTTAGTTTGTTGGTAATATATCATTCAAGTTCAATGTTAGGTTAGTAATTGATTGGCAATATGTTCAAAATATTATTAACTGAATGATTATCCAATAGTAAAATATTTATTAATTTGTTGCATTTAAAAATCTAAGAGCACGAATACAAATCCAAAAATATTAATATCAATTTTATAAATCATATTTGAATGAAACAATGCAAAATCTATGATAATAAGTTAAATTAATCTCAATATGACACCTATCATTATATCAAAAAAATTAATTTGAGCACGTTTACCAAAAATATTGACCAAATCTAAATTTTCGCCAAAACTTAAAAGTTAAAACGCCTAACAACACAAATTGAAAATGGAAGCCTCAAAACCTGAACCAACCATCCTATTAGATATAAAAATGACCTTCCGAAGCTAATCGTGCTGACGGAATTCTCATCAGAGCACGTTTACAAAATGTGTTAAGCAAAGTCAAATTTTGGCCAAAAATTAAAACACCTAACGGTACAAACTAAATATGAAAACATCAAAATTCAAACCAACCATCCTATAAGACGAAAAATGACCTTCCAGAACTAACCGCGCTGACTAAATTCAAATTTGAGCATATTTCCCAAAAAAATTGACCTAATTCAAAATTTAGCCAAAAGTTAAAAGTTAAAAGTTAAAACGCTTAATGACACAAACTGAAAATAAAAGTCTCAAAACCCGAACCAACCATCCTATGAGACCAAAACTGAACTTATATGGCTAACCGTGGTGACAAAATTTCAATTCAAGCACGATTACCAAAAATATTGAGTAAAGTGACATTTTGGCCAAAACTTAAAAGTTAAAATGCCTAACGGCACAAACTAAAAATGGATGCCTTAAAACCCAAACCCTCTATCTTATTACATCAAAAATGATCTTCCACATCTAATTGCACTGACAAAATTCTCATCTGAGCACGTTTATCAAATATATTGACCGAAGTTAAATTTTGCCCAAAATTTATAAGTTAAAACACCTAACGGCACACACTAAAAATGAAAGGCCCAAAACCCGACCAACCATCCCATTAGATAAAAAATGACCTTTGGAGTTAATTACGCTGACAGAATTCTCATCTGAGCACGTTCACAAAAATATTGACCAAAGTCAAATTTTGGCCAAAACATAAGATTTAAAACACCTAACGGCACAAACAAAACACGGAATCCTCAAAACTTGAACCGACCTTCCTGTTAGATAAAAAATGACCTTTCGAAGCTAATGACACTGATAGAGTTCTAATCTGAGCAGGTTTACCAAAAATATAGACCAAAGTCAAGTTTTGGCTAAAATTTAAAAGTTAAAATGCCTAACGACACAAACTAAATATGAAAGCTTCAACACTAGACGCTGATATACCAAAAAGTTTAACTTCAATTGATAAATTTACCAACTATTCAATTATAAGTTAGTAATTAATAATTTACCAATAAATTTTATCACAATTGGTAATAGTTACTATTCAACTAAACATTCACATGTAATATTACCAACTAATAATTAATATTTTCGTAAATTTTACCAATGGATTAATGATCGGTTGGTATATTACCAACTATTTTAATGATGTTAGTAATTTACTAACTACAATCTTTATTGGTCGGTAAAATTTTCAACTAATTGGATATTGGTTGGCAAGTTTACCAACAAATTACATTTCGTTACTAATTTACCAACACATTTATATTTTGTTGGTAAGTTTAGCAACACAATCTTGCCGTTGGTAAATGTTTGGTTAGTAATTCATTGGTAATATGTTAATAAATTATATAAATAATTTTTTGTCATATTTACCAACCGATATATACTTCGTTGGTAATATTACCAACAAAAGGTGTGCGTTAGTAATATTTCAGTTGGTAATCCATTGATAGAATGTTGCTAAATTTGGCGCCATTTTTTCCTGCCGTATTTACCAACTAAAATACTTAGTAAGATTTTGGTTGATAACCTGTTAGAATTTCGTTGTTAAGTTTTAAAATATAATTCAGTAAGAAATATGTTGGTAATTTGTTAGTAGAATACTAACCAACTTAAGTTGTTAGTAAAATATGTTGGCAATTTGGGGTTTTTTTGTAGTTTGTCTTAAGGTTTGACTAATTTGAATTCGGTCAAAAAGTTCATTTTAAAGGATTGAATTTTTTTGGATTCTTAATTGATGTTTAGTCTCAGTTTTGAGATTCGACTAATCTAAAGAACTAAAAGGTTACACACAAGAGAGATATTGAGTATATAAGTAGACCTTACTAACTAATGACGCGTTTTGAAGCCATGCAGGCCTATGTCCAAAGCGGACAATATCACTATAGGCCATCCTCTTCAAAAACCAACCATATTCCTCGACTATTATAAAATAATGATAAAAGAAAACTTAGAAGCTACGTTGATTTTTGGATCGATTTTATTTGTCGATGTTTACATTGTTTTTAGTAGTATCGTGAAAAGAGAGAACTCTTTGTGATGATTTTTTAATTTAAATTACCAAAATAACAAAGAAATGATCTTGTATCAATAATATAGAAGAAATAAATTACCTCATAATTATAAGATTAAAATTATCTAATAAGTTATGCTTTTTATGAAGAGGTCTAATTTAATTAAAGATGATTTTATAGTTACCATATAATTATTTACATCGAGCAGTAATTTGTATTTTTTTTTTAATTTTATGCATAATTGTTTATTCCATATTTTTTAATAATATTAATATTATTTTAGAAAGTTATATGACATGACTCGACATATGCGTGCAACACACTGAAGAAATTATAAATTAAAACATTTAAATACTTGTTTATTCAAGATTAATTTGAAGAAGGGACCTTTTCAAAGGCTCAATAAGCTGGTTAAAGATGATATGCAAATTAATTTTGATTAAAGATAATTAATTTTAATCAAGAAAATTTGTAATCAAGATAACTAATTCTCAATATAATTAAGATTTTGTTAGGAACTACTCTGATCCTATGTATGTTTTCGTTACAAGGCAACATGTAATGTTCTTTTCATTTCGACATAACTCGATATACACATGCATGAAAAGGAGGGGGAGGGGGAGCTAAAACCAAAATTAGAAAAGAGGTCTTGAACTTTTTAAAGATGACTTGCTATACACGTACAACACGTATCAAAAACATAGTTTTCAATGTCAAAACTCAATATATTCAAGAAATTTAAATATTTTCCTGCAGCATAAAGAGGAAAAGAACTCTTAAATGCAATAACATCAAATATATCTGCCAATTTCTCTTTTTCAACTTCCCAATACAAATTTTGGTATATTTCATTTTATTCAATTTGCTATTATTAATTTTCCAATAGCAAATTTTGACAAATTTTATTTGTGAAAACTTACCACGAGACTCCTTTTTAAATAAGAATCAAAACATTTTTCTAGTATAATGTGCTTTCAAGTATTTTTTTCCTCAAAAGGCAAAGAAAGATATAATTAGAACTACATATGCTCAATAATTATGCCTATTATGAATGGTATCGAGGTAATTTATTTCTAACTTATCATAATTTAATCTTAGTTTTATTTGCAATTGCTTACTCGAATGTTTGTTTTAATGATATGACATGAATCGATATACACGTGTAACACACGTGCATATTTTCTAAAAATCCAAATAACTGGTTGATTGTAATTTTAATATGGAATTTTTACTTAAAAGTCTTGAAAATTTTCAACATGATTCGATATACACATACAACGCACGTGTCAAACAACTAATTTACAATAAAATAAGGTCTACAATAATTAAAAAAATGTCAAAAGTCAATATATTCAAGAAACTTTTATATTTTCCTTCAAGAATATATTATACCTCTTTAGAAAGAGGAAAAACACTCTTATCCAATTGCTCTTTCCAACTTTCCACAACAAATTTGAGCATTACTTCATTTAATTTAATTTGTATTATTAATCTTTCAATAGCAAATTTTGACAAATTTCATTGATGAAAACTTACCATGAGACTCTTAATTAAATGAGCAACAAAACATTTTTCTAGTATAATGTGTTTTCAAGTATTTTTTTCCTCAAAAGACAAAGAAAGGTATATTAGAACTATGCTCAATAATTATGTTTTTTTTTTATTGCAAATTATAAAGTATAATTAAATTATTATTATTTTTTCTTCATAAAATGTCTTCAAGTGATGCTTCTTCTTCAAAAGGTCAGAGAAAGTTTAATGAGGTTAAAAAGTCAAGTGTACTTATTGTGGCTAGTGATGATATATCTCAAAATTCATATATATTATGTCTTAAAAAGTTTATAGTGGAGACATTGGAAATAAGAAATGGATTTATGGCATTCAATATTCATGATAAAACATAAATGCGTTTTGATTTAATCCTAATGAGCTCAAATATGCCTATTATGGATGGTATCGAGGTAATTAATTCCTAACTAATTACAATTTAATCATAATTTTATGTCTAATTGTTTACTCGAATGTTTGTTTTTATGATATGACATGACTTGATTTGCACATGTAACACACGTGCATATTTTCTGAAAAATTCAAATAACATAACATTTATCTATGTGTGAATTGTATTTTTATTTTATTAAACATTTTTTTTCGATTACTAGGCAACGAAAAAGCTTCGATCGATGGGGATTACTACGATGATTGTGGGAATAACAACTCCGTATGACAATGAAAAATATCTCAAAAAATTTATGGAAGCCATTAACAAAGGAGATACTTCAGAGTCTTATTGAGAAAATTTCTAACAAAATTTAGAAGAAAATAAAAGGATAAAGATATAGTATAATTCTTATTATAGAAGAAATAAATCACCTTATTACAAAACTAAAGATATATAATATAATACTTCTTTAGTTATGTACTTGACCTAAACAAATATTACTTTCAAATTTGGTGAGTGTTAAAGATGTACTAGTAGAACATATACATATATGATTATGACAATATATATCCCTATTATTATGAACTAGAATACTTCTTTTTGTTGGTTTCTCATTCAGAGTGCCATATCTATCTTGAGGTCTGACTAATTTGAAATAGTGGTTAATATATCATGCACCTAATAAGAGCTTTGAGTTGTTATATATGGTATAAAATTAGAATTTGTGGGGGTTAAAATAACATATTTTATCTATAGATGTGTTAAATTCATATCCAACAAGTTTACATAGAAAGGTATTGTTGAATATTATGAATATCCATTAGAGTAGAAAGTTAAGAAGGGCACTAAGAAAATTAGATGAGTAATCATCTTGTAGATTTGGATTTTGATCGTAGTTAAAATCTTTTGAATTTCAATCCATCGAATTCAGATTTATAAAAGAAAAATTGATTTTATTTCAGGTTTTCTTTGCATCATCCAGACAACAAGATTTTTGGCTTAAAAAGATTGATCTTTGCCGCCAGTGGCGGATCCAGCATTTAGAGTCCGTGGGTGCCAAATGGGATTCGAACCCACAACCTCAACCTTCTAAAGTTGCCCTCCTACCGTGGCACCACAAGCCAATTTTGTTCTGTGGGTGGCACGCTTTATATTTATATAAATATTATATATATATATATATATATATATATATACCTATGTATATATAGAGTTTCCGTCGAAGTTCGGGGGTGGCGTGGTACCCCCACAGCCCTTCATAGATCCGCCACTGTTTGCCGCATGCAAACAATAATCTGGGCAAGAAAATTAGCTCACAAAACTAGAAGCAAGTATTTCAAGAGAGTGGAATTGAAGATTTAGTTAGGATATAAATACTTTATTTGAAAGATGAATTTGAAATAGTGTCACCTCATAGAGCTTAACGACATGCTTGATGTGAGATTCTTTGATTTTGCGAGGTAGCAAGACTTTGCAGTTGGAGTCAGATTAGCTGAAGATGACGTCGTTGCCGCCGCCACCGACGTCTCTTAATGTTCCCTATAAGTGGAGGTCGGACCGACTGATGTTGAAGAATCAACGGGTGAGTTGTGGAACTGTTTTAGAAAAGTGTTGTTGTTCACACTTCTAGTTATTTTATTTTTTAAAACTTTTCTTTTAGTTTTTCTTTGTTTTATTTCTTTTAAAAGGTTGGGTCTTTTTTAGGCCAATCTATGTAGAATTTGATTTGAAAATAAAAGACGCTCTAAGCCTCAAACTTTTTTCTTTTGTAAAAAAAAAGTTTAATAGTTACTTCGGTTAGGACGTCGACATTGACTTATTTTTAGTATGTCCATGGGGAGGGAGGAGGGAGGGGGGGGGGGATAAAATCAAAATTTTAAAAAGGCTTGAAAATATTTCAAACGTGACTTAATATACACATGCAACACACGTATCAAAAACTAATTAATCGTAAAATAGGGTCTTACAATTATTAGAAATGTCAAAACTTAATATATTCAAGAAATTTAAATATTTTGTTTCAACAATGCTTCTTTAGAAAGAGGAAAAAGATTAACTCTTAAATACAATAACAATAAATTTATCTAGTTTATCTTCTCAACTTTCCAACAACAAATTTGAGCATATTTCATTTAATTCAATTTGCTATTATTAATTTTCCAATAGCAAATTTTGGGAAATTTTATTTATAAAAACTTTTCAAGAGGCCCATATTTATCTTGAGGTTTGACTAACTTGATTTCACGTGAGAAAATTCATTTTGAAGGATTAAACTTTTTTTATTCTTAATCGGTATTAAGTCTCAGTTTTGAGATCCAACTAATCTGGGGAACTAATATGTTCTTTACTAAAACAGGTTTCATTTTACGAGCCCCGATTTGAGATTTCAGCACTAGATTTGTACTTAACTTTGACTGGTTGATTTTAGTTTTAATATGAAAATTTTCAACATGATTCAATATACACGTACAACTCACGTGACAAAAACTAATTTACAATAAAATAAGGTCTACAATAATTAAAAAATGCCAAAAGTCAATATATTCAAGAAATTTATATATTTTCCTTCAAGAATATACCTCTTTAGAAAGAGGTAAAAACACTCCTAGCCAATTTCTCTTTCCCACTGAACAAACTTGGTTGACGAACATAGTTTATGCACCGCTAATGTAGCGGCTTGTCGAGTATTTGATAAACTCACACCATCCATTTCAAATAGGATTTGTCCCCTGGACACAATAGTAATCCAAGTTTTCACAACAAATTTGAGCATTACTTCATTTATGAAAACTTACCATGAGACTCCTATTTAAATGGCATTTAATATTCATGATAAAACACAAATGTGTTTTGATTTAATCCTAATGAGCACAATTATGCCTATTATGGATGGTGTCGAGGTAATTAATTCATAACTAATTACAACTTAATCTTAATTTTATGTGTAATTGTTTACTCGAATATTTGTTTTAATGATATGACATGATTCCATATACACGTGTAACACATGTGCATATTTTCTGAAAAATTCAAACAATATAACGTTTATCTATGTGTGAAATGTGTTTTTATTTTATTGAACGTTTTTTTTTATTACTAGGCAACAAAAAAACTTCAATCGATGGGGATTACTATGATGATTGTGGGAATAACAACTCCAGATAACAATGAAGAATATCACAAACAATTTATGAAAGTTGGGCTTGATGCATGCTATGAGAAGCCATTAGCAAAAGAGATACTTCAAAGCCTTGTTGAGAAAATTTCTAACAAAGTTTAGAAGAAAATCAAAGGATAAAGTTATATTATAGTTCTTATTATAGAAGAAATAAATCACCTTATTACAAGACTAAAGTTATATAATATAGTACTTCTTTAGTTTTGTACTTGACCTATATATACAAATATTACTTTCAAATTTGGTGAGTGTTAATTAGATGTACTTGTGGAACATATACATATATGATTATGATGCTATATATCCCTATTATTATGAACTAGAATACTTCTTTTGGTTGGTTTCTCATTCGGAGTATCATATTTATCCTGAGGTCTGACTAATTTGAAATCATGGTTATGGTAAGAGCTTTGAGTTGTGTTAAATTCATAAACAACAAGTTTACATATAAAGGTACTATTGAAAACTATGAATATTCATTAGAGGAGAGAGTTAAGAAGCGTACTAAAAAAATTATAGTGAGTAATGTTTTTGTGGATTTGAATTTTGATGGCAATATTTTAAAAAGGCTTGAAAATATTTCAAAATTGACTTATTTTGACAACGTCCATGGGGAGGGGGTTTAAAATCAAAATTTTAAAAGGCTTAAAAATATTTCAAACTTGACTTGATATACACATACAACACACGTGTCAAAAAATTATTAATCGTAAAATAAGGTCTTACAATTATTAGAAATGTCAAAACTTAATATTTTCAAGAAATTTAAATATTTTGCTTCAACAATGCTTCTTTAGAAAGAGGAAAAAGATCAACTCTTAAATACAATAACATCAAATTTATCTTGTTTATCTTTTTCAGCTTTCCAACAACAAATTTGAGCATATTTCATTTGATTCGACTTGCTATTATTAATTTTCCAATAGCAAATTGTGGGAAATTTTATTAATGAAAACTTTTCATGAGGCTCATATTTCTCTTCAGGTTTGACTAACTTGATTTCACATCAGAAAGTTCATTTTGAAGGATTAATTTTTTTTTATTCTTAATCGGTGTTTAGTCTCAGTTTTGAGATCCGGCTAACCAGGAGAACTAAAATATTCTTTACTAAAATAAGTTTCATTTTACGAGCTCCGTTTTGAGATTTTAGTACTAAATTTATACTAAATTTTAACTGGTTGATTGTAGTTTTAATACGAAATTTTTACTTAAATGTTTTAAAAAATTTCAACATGATCCGATATATACGTACAACGCACGTGTCAAAAAATTGATTTACAATAATTAAAAAAATGTAAAAAGTCAATATATTCAAGAAACTTTTATATTTTCCTTCAAGAATATATTATACCTCTTTAGAAAGAGGAAAAAGCACTCTTATCCAATTGCTATTTCCTACTTTCCACAACAAATTTGAGCATTACTTCATTTAATTTAATTTGTATTATTAATCTTTCAATAGCAAATTTTGGCAAATTTCATTTATGAAAACTTATCACGAGACTCCTATTTAAATGAGCATCAAAATATTTTTCTAGTATAATGTGTTTTAAAGTATTTTTTTCCTCAAAAGACAAAGAAATGTATAATTAGAACTATGCTCAATAGTTATGTTTTTTTTATTGCAATTTATAAAGTATAATTAAACTTTTATTATTTTTTGTTCAGAAAAATGTCTTCAAGATATGCTTCTTCTTCAAAGGGTAAGAGAAAGTTTAATGAGGTGAAAAACCTAAGTGTACTTATTGTGGCTAATGATGATATATCTCAAAATTCATATATATCTCAAAATTCATATATATTATGTCTTCAAAATTTTGGAGTGGAGACATTGGAAGTAAGAAATGGATTTATGACATTCAATATTCATGATAAAACACAAATGCGTTTTGATTTAATCCTAATGAGCTCAAATATGCCTATTATGGATGGTATAGAGGTAATTAATTCCTAACTAATTACAATTTAATCTTAATTTTATGTGTAATTGTTTACTCAAATGTTTGTTTTTATGATATATACACGTGTAACACACGTGCATATTTTCTGAAAAATTCAAATAACATAACGTTTATCTATGTGTGAATTGTATTTTTATTTTATTGTACATTTTTTTCCGATTACTAGGCAACAAAAAAGCTTGGATCGATGGGAATTACTATGATGATTGTGGGAATAACAACTCCAGATGATAATGAAGAAAAAAGTTTAAGGAAGCTGGGCGTGATGAATGCTATGAGAAGCCATTAACAAAAAAGATACTTCAGAGTCTTGTTGAGAAAATTTCTAACAAAATTTAGAAGAAAATAAAAGGATAAAGATATATTATAGTTCTTATTATAGAAGAAATAAATCACCTTATTACAAGACTAAATTTATATAATATAATAGTACTTCTTTTGTTATGTACTTGACCTATACAAATATTACTTTCAAATTTGGTGAGTGTTAAAGATGTACTAGAATATATGTATATATATATATATATATAAATATATGATTATGATGCTATATATCCCTATTATTATGAACTAGAATACTTCTTTTTGTTTGTTTCTCATTCAGAGTGCCATATCTATCTTGAGGTCTGATTAATTTGAAATACTGATTAATATATCATGCACCTAATACGAGCTTTGAGTTGTTATATATGGTATAAAATTAGAATTTGTGGGGTTTAAAATAACATATTTTATCTATAGTTGTGTTAAATTCATATACAACAAGTTTACATTGAAAGGTACTGTTGAATATTATAAATATCCATTAGAGGAGAAAGTTAAGAAGGGTACTAAGAAAATTAGTATGAGTAATCTTTTTGTAGATTTGGATTTTGATCGTAGTATAAAATCTTTTGAAATTCAATCCATCGAATTCAGATTTATAAAAGAAAATTGATTTTATTTCAGGTTTCCTTTGCATTATCCGGACAACAAGATTTTTGGCTTAAAAAGATTGATCTTTGCCGCATGCAAACAATAATCTGGGCAAGAAAATTAGCTCACAAAACTAGAAGCAAGTATTTCAAAAGTGGAATTGAAGGTTTAGTTAGGATATAAATACTTTATTTGAAAGATGAATTTGAAATAGTGTCACCTCATAGAGCTTAACGACATGCTTGATGTGATATTCTTTGTCTATGTGAGGTAGCAGAACTTTGCAGAGTAGTCAGATTAGCTAAAGATGACGTCGTTGCCGTCGCCACCAACGTCTCTTAATCTTCCCTCTGATAACTGTTTTTGCAAAGTGTTGTTGTTCACACTTCTAGATATTTCATTTTTTAAAAACTTTTCTTATAGTTTTGCTTTGTTTTATTACTTTTAATAGGTTGGGTCCTTTTTAGGCAAGCCTATGTAGAAATTTAATTTGGAAATAAAAGACTCTCTAAGCCTAAACTTTTTTTTATTTTTTTTTGTAAAAAATAGTTTAATAGTTACTTCGATTAGGTCATCGACATTGACTTATTTTGAGTACATCCATGGGGAGGGAGGAGGGAGGGGTGGGGGGGAGGGGATAAAATCAAAATTTTAAAAAGGCTTGAAAATATTTCAAACTTGACTTAATATACACATGCAACACACGTATCAAAAACTAATTAATCGTAAAATAAGGTCTTACAATTATTAGAAATGTCAAAACTTAATATATTCAAGAAATTTAAATATTTTGCTTCAACAATGCTTCTTAAGAAAGAGGAAAAAAAATCAACTCTTATATACAATAACATTAAATTTATCTAGTTTATCTTTTCAACTTTCCAACAACAAATTTGAGCATATTTCATTTAATTCGATTTTCTATTATTAATTTTCCAATAGCAAATTTTGAAAATTTTTATTTATGAAAACTTTTCATGAGGCTCATATTTGTCTTGAGGTTGGACTAACTTGATTTCACGTCAGAAAATTCATTTTGAAGGATTAAACTTTTTTTTATTTTTAATCGGTGTAAAGTCTCAGTTTTGAGATCCGACTAACCTGGAGAACTAAAATGTTCTTTACTAAAACAGGTTTTATTTTACGAGCTCCGATTTGAGATTTCAGTACTAGATTTATACTTAACTTTAGCTGGTTGATTGTAGTTTTAATATGGAATTTTTACTTAAAACCAAAATTAGAAAAAAAAGTCTTGAAATTTTTCAACATGATTCGATATACACGTACAACGCACGTGACAAAAAACTAATTTACAATAAAATAAGGTCTACAATAATTAAAAAATGTCAAAAGTCAATATATTCAAGAAATTTAAATATTTCCTTCAAGAATATACCTCTTTAGAAAGAGATAAAAACACTCTTAGCCAATTGCTCTTTCCAAGTTTCCACAACAAATTTGAGCATTACTTCATTTATGAAAACTTACCATGAGACTCCTATTTAAATGACATTCAATATTCATGATAAAAAACAAATGTGTTTTGATCTAATTCTAATGAACTCAATTATGCCTATTATGGAAGGTGTCGAGGTAATTAATTCCTAACTAATTACAATTTAATCTTAATTTCATGTGTAATTGTTTACTCGAATGTTTGTTTTAATGATATGACATGATTTGATATACACGTGTAACACACGTGCATATTTTCTGAAAAATTCAAACAATATAACGTTTATCTATGTGTGAAATGTGCTTTTATTTTATTGAACATTTTTTTCGATTTCTAGGCAACAAACAAGCTTCAATCGATGGTGATTACTACGATGATTGTGAGAATAACAACTCCAGATGACAATGAAGAATATCGCAAACAATTTATGGAAGTTGGGCTTGATGAATACTATGAGAAGCCATTAACAAAAGAGATACTTTAGAGCCTTGTTGAGAAAATTTCTAACAAAGTTTAGAAGAAAATCAAAGGATAAAGTTATATTATAATTCTTATTATAGAAGAAATAAATCACCTTATTACAAGACTAAAGTTATATAATATAGTACTTCTTTAGTTATGTACTTGACCTATATATACAAATATTACTTTCAAATTTGGTGAGTGTTAAAGATGTACTTGTAGAACATATACATATATGATTATGATGCTATATATCCCTATTATTATGAACTAGAATACTTGTTTTTGTTGGTTTCTCATTTGGAGTGTCATATTTATTTTGAGGTCTGACTAATTTGAAATCATGGTTATGGTAAGAGCTTTGAGTTGTGTTAAATTCATATACAACAAGTTTACATATAAAGGTATTGTTGAAGACTATGAATTTTCATTTGAGGAGAGAGTTAAGAAGCGTACTAAAAAATTTATAGTGAGTAATTTTTTTGTGGATTTGAGTTTTGATGGCAGTATTTTAAAAAGGCTTGAAAATATTTCAAACTTGACTTATTTTGACTACATCCATGGGGAGGGGGTCTAAAATCAAAATTTTAAAAGGCTTGAAAATATTTCAAACTTGACTTGATATGCACATACAACACACGTGTCAAAAAATTATTAATCGTAAAATAAGGTTTTACAATTATTAAAAATGTCAAAACTTAATATATTCAAAAAATTTAAATATTTTGCTTCAACAATGCTTCTTTAGAAAGAAGAAAAAGATCAACTCTTAAATACAATAACATCAAATTTATCTAGTTTATCTTTTTCAACTTTCCAACAACAAATTTGAGCATATTTCATTTGATTCGATTTGCTATTATTAATTTTCCAATAGCAAATTGTGGGAAATTTTATTAATGGAAACTTTTCATGAGGCTCATATTTTTCTTGAGGTTTGACTAACTTGATTTCACGTCAGAAAGTTCATTTTGATGGATTAAACTTTTTTTTATTCTTAATCGGTGTTTAGTCTCAGTTTTGAGATCCGACAAACCTGGAGAACTAAAATGTTCTTTACTAAAATCGGTTCCATTTTACAAGCTTCGATTTGAGATTTCAGTACTAGATTTATACTAAATTTTAACTGATTAATTGTAGTTTTAATATGGAATTTTTACTTTAAAATCTTGAAAATTTTCAACATGATTTGATTTACACGTACAACGCACGTGTCAAAAAATTAATTTACAATAAAATAAGGTCTACAACAAATAAAAAATGTCAAAAGTCAATATATTCAAGAAATTTTTATATTTTCCTTCAAGAATACACCTCTTTAGTATGAAGAAAAAGAACTCTTATTTAATTGCTTTTTCCAACTTTCCACAACAAATTTGAGAATTACTTCATTTAATTCACTTTGCTATTATTAATCTTTCAATAGCAAATTTTTGCAAATTTCATTCATGAATACTTACCATGAGACTCTTATTTAAATGAGCATCAAAACATTTTTCTAGTATAAGGTGCTTTCAAATACTTTTTCTCTCTCTCAAAAGACAAAGAAAGGTATGATTAGAACTATGCTCAATAATTCGGTTTTTTATTGCAAATAAGTACAATTAAATTAATTTATTTTTTTTCTTTTAGGAAAATGTCTTCAAGTGCTTCATCTTCAAAGGGCAAGAGAAAATTGAATGCGGTGAAAAAACTAAGTGTACTCATTGTGGCAAATGATGATATATCTCAAAATTCATATATATTATGTCTTCAAAAGTTTGGAGTGGAGACATTAGGAGTAAGAAATGGATTTATGGCATTCAATATTCATGATAAAACACAAATGCGTTTTGATTTAATCCTGATGAGCTCAACTATGCCTATTATGGATGGTATCGAGGTAATTAATTCCTAACTAATTACAATTTAATCTTAATTTTATGTCTAATTGTTTACTCGAATGTTTGTTTTAATGATATGACATGACTTGATATACACGTGTAACACACGTGCATATTTTCTGAAAAATCTAAACAATATAACATTTATTTATGTGTGAAATGTGTTTTTATTTTATTGAATTTTTTTTTCGATTACTAGGCAACAAAAAAGCTTCGATCAATGGGGATTACTACGATGATTGTGGGAATAACAACTCCAGATGATGATGAAGAATATCGCAAAAAATTTGTGGAAGCTGGGCTTGATGAATGCTATGAGAAGCCATTAACAAAGGAGATACTTCAGAGCCTTGTTGAGAAAATTTCTAACAAAGTTTAATATTATAGAAGAAATAAATCATCTTATTATAAGATAAGTTATATAATATAGTTCTTTAGTCATGTACTTGACCTATACAAGTATTACTTTTAAATTTGGTGAGTATTAAAGATGTACTAGTAGACATATGATTATGATGCTATATATCCCTATTATTATGAACTAGATTAATACTTCTTTTGTTGGGTTTTTATTCGGAGTCGTATATCTTGAGGTCTGACTAATTTGAAATAATTAGAAAATTTATTTTGAGCGATAACGTTTTTATTATCTTATTTTTCATTCAGTGTTCAAGTTTTTTGTTGGAACAACAAATGTGGGTATATTTCATTTAATTCGATTTGCTATTATTAATTTTCCAATAGCAAATTTTTGCAAATTTCATTTATGAAAATTCTCATGAAGCTCCTATATATTTAAATGGACATCAAAGTTTTTTTCTAGTATAATGTGTATTCTAAGTGTTTGTTTCAAAGACAAAGAAAGGTATATGTACTAGTAATTTATTCTTCATATAAGCGTAATTGTTTACTCGAATTTTTGTTTTATTAATATGAATTCTATTTTTTTAAAAATATATGACATAACTCGAGATACACGTGGTTACATCGTGGTTAAACTAGTAATATTATCACTTGAATCCTTCAAAAATATTGTCCATTCACGTTGGATCCGACATACACTCATATTTTCTGAAGTATCCAAACAACACAACTTTTATCAATGTGCGAACCGTGTTTCCATTGTTAAAACGATTAATTGATTTTTTAATTCTTTTTCAATTTATAGGCAACAAAAAAGCATCGATCAAAGTTTAGAGAAAAGTCAGAAAATAAAATGATCATTTATTATTATAGCAACACAAATGTTATGAAATGTTTACAATGATCATATATCATTATTTAAGAAGAAATAAATAACCTTATTATATGACTAAGACCATATATAGCTCTTTAGTCATGTACTTGAAATTTGGTGAATATTAAAGATGTAGTAGACATGATCACGACTCTTCGAAAATGCCTCCGGGTGCATGTCAGATCCTCAAAAAGTAATGTGTATTTTTAGAGGAATCAACACATGTACGACAACATTCTGGAGAGTCCGAGAAACATAGTTTAGTATCATTTGAAACACGTTGGTGGCCGAGCCAGCAAAGTTTCTAAGAACTTCTCTGCATAATCCAGGCCACACTGTGTCTTCACAACTGGTAATATTGCAGGGACATCTAGATAAAATTCTGAAACAGACTCGTCGAGCTTGTCCCAACGTTTGAGCTGTTCACGTGCTGCTCTAATGGCTGCTCTTGTTGCACAATGGACCGAAGCTGCCAGAAACAGCGGTGGTTCACCAGATGCTGCAAAAAAGCGATTATAAGATTCAACGGTTTGTATAAACTGAAGCAGATTCAGAATTTGAAGTTTATACGTTCCTGCATTGAGCTCAAGTTAGTATACAATAATAACATAGTTCACTAACAAGTATTTATAGATATTTAGTGGATTTTTCAATATATCTATACAAAATCTGGACAAAAGTTATTGCATTCCTGTGAACTCATAGATTGAACTCTAGATGAATGAATATACATGCATGTACCGTGTCGATCCAAGGTGAGATTGAATCATGATCACTTGAAACAGGTTGACATATTCTCCACTAAACCAAATGCAGAAGTTTAAAACCTTTTCATGACGTTCAGTTATGAACGAACAAGCAAAGAACATGGAGAACTCATTTGACACATGGTAAAGCTAAAGGAAATGAAGAAAAGAGTTATACTTTTGGACGAAAGAACACGTTGTTCGTGATGTCCACTGTTTACGAGATGAACATTGAAATTCTGGGGTATGGTGTCAATAGTTGGGATCTTGTATGTCCAAGTGCTATTTGAAACCATTAACCCATCTTCATTTGCAAGATATTCTTCGTTCATGAAAAATCCGATTCCTTGTACAAAAGAACCTTCAATCTGTAGCAAGGAAAAGAAAAACAATCTTGTGATCAAGAATCAGATAGTTCTGAAGTTTGAATAACGGTTCGAGTACATGATGCATCTCTTAATCGTATTAAGCGAATTCTAGTTACAAAATTATGATGAAGGAAAGAACCTGTCCCAAATCAACAGCTGGATTCAAGCTCTGTCCGCAGTCGTAAATAACATCCGACTGCAAAATGGTAGTCTCTCCAGTCAGAACATCTATCTCCACCTGCAAAGAGAGTTCTATTGTTAGTTATCCATATGAAGATATATTGGCTGCAAAATGGTCCACAACCGGAGTTCCCTGCCAAGTGTTGTGTACTCATATATATTGAAAATTGATAGTCATTGCATACGATTCACTTTCAAGATATCTTGGTGGTGAAATGATACACACGAGACTCAAAATCTCATGCTTAAGAGGGTGGAGGTTCGAGTCCACTTCAAGGCATAATATATGAGCATTCTCAGTAAGAGAGTTTGATCGGATCAGTACTGATATTCCAATCAGTACTGATAGTCCGATATACTGACAGGAGTAACAAGTTTACCTCACTGACAGCAGCGCCGAAGGTCAAATAATTCAAGAATTCTGGCACATAATAAGAATTTGCTGCTAAGTTTATTGATTGTTTTTGTGCCTGCAAAAGAAGAAAAAATGATTTCAAATATGACTTCAGAGTATTTTATCTTCTGACTAATTCAAATTTAGCATCTTTGGCATCACGAGTTCTGTTTGGATATGGCGAAATGTTTATAAGAACAAGGTAATCATTGATGATAAGGCGTCTCTTGCAACGAGAACATCTTAAGAATACAAGTTCACAGTGATTTCAAAAACCAATCCAGAAAACCGAAAGTGACTGACTGTGACAAGTGTGACTTGCAGTGTTGAAATGTTGAAAACAAACCTGGAGAATCAGCGTTGGCCAATCAACAGAACCATTTTTTTCCTGCAACTGTTTCTTCAGAGGGGTCAATCTTTCAACCAAGATATTACAGCAAAGTTTAACAGCTGCACAGCTTGATTCTGATGTAGTGCTTCCATTCGTTGGCCCACCTTGCACTACACTTAAGGTGTCTGCTTGTATGACTCGTACTTTCTCCACAAGGTCTTCAGCCCAACTACTTTCGATTGAACCGAGAGCATAGGCAGTCATCTGTCTAACCTTTGTCCATAGCCCTTGGCCAACTTCAACCCCTCCAACCTCCACAACAATTGATCCATCTTGCAAAATACTGACTTTTCCTGGTGTCGGTCGTTGCGTAGCATGGTACACGGCTGGCACTCGAGAAATACCCCTTTTCTTCCATGTGTTTTTCTGGTTGAACTGTTCTATCATCTTGCTTCGTTGGAAAAAGCTCGACGACACTGCCAGCTTATCCAGGATACTAGGCAATGTATATTCTCCTTCTGCTACAATGTTACCATAGAATAACTTAAGGCTTTCAAATGTATGAGCATTCTCATTTCTGACTGAATCCACCTCAATCGACAGTAAACTTGCGACATGCTCTATTATAGCTTCGGCGATATAGGATCCTTGCACCTCCCCAGGACCCCGCATGATCGTTTTGCTGGTGAGATTTGTCTTGCATAGTTGTATATCAAAAGATAAGGCACCCCAATTATATTTTTTTAGTGTATTCATCAGATATGATGGTATGATGGGGCTCATATCAACTGTGATCCCAGCATTTATCAATATATCAAGATGTAATGCTGTGATCTTTCCGCTCGACTTGAATCCTACACTGTATGTTACTTTCATCGGGTGTCGTCCTCCTGTCATTATCATGTCACTGTTCCGGTTGACATATATCCTGACAGGTCTTCTTAACTTGTATGCTGCTAGTGCACAGGCCGTGGAAACCTAAAATTATTCATAAACTTTAACATCAGTGTCAGAGAATTGTTATTATTACTATTTCTTTTTCGTATACTCACAGGCATTGCTTTGACAAACTTGCCCCCAAAGGCGCCTCCAAGCCTTCTTGTAATTACGCGGATGTTGTGTGCAGGAACACCAAGACAACTGGCAATCATACTCTGTGAATTCTCAGGGCACTGGCTTGAAGTATAAACAACCATGCAGTTGTCTTCATCTGGAATTGCGAGGGCAGTCTGTGCCTCCAGATAAAAATGGTACTCGGAACCGAATCTTAACTGGAAAATGATTATTAAAAGAAACGATAAGTAATATGTTTGAACCTTGGTACTCGGATCCACTATGGGTACGGCAATATTTTGGAGAATCTGAGCAACAAAAAACAAATATGAACAGTAGAGAAAACAAAAGTACCTCAGCAGAGAGAATTTTTTTATCAGCTTCAGCCATTCCTTTTGAGAAATCGCCAATCTGTGCAGGCTGAACAGATGGAGGGACTTGGATAAAACTAGATTTCTCAACAGCTTCCTCAACAGTTAAAATGGGCGAATCTACATTTGTAGTGTCGTATTCAATGAGGGCTGTTGTTGCAGCCACATCAGCAGACCTCTGACTGTCAGCAACCTATGGTGTTTCAACAACATAAGGAAAAAAGTTCAAAATTTCAATGGTTTATTAGTGTATGAGAAATTAACATTGCATAAAAACCAATCTCAGCAGAAGGAAACTTGAAGTGCTCACCACAAATGCAATTCGGTCACCAGCACAACGGGATAGATCTTCAGCAAATAAGGGCTCGGAGCCAAACGGTGAAACAGCTCCTACATTTGCCCCTCCTGTTGGGATATCTTTGTAAGTAATTATGGTGGTGTCTGTTAAATGATTAGGCTCAAGCTGGATTCCCTTGACACCAGCTAATGGTTTTGTACTGTAGATAAACGCTCCATGCAAGCAGTTTGGTGGTGAAGGAATGTCATCTACGTAAACAGCTTCACCTGAAAAATATTATATAACCAGCAGACACAAAGTTATAGTTAAACTGGTGTGCAGATAAGCTATTTTGTGTTAAATAAAACAAAAACATGGCAAGAGGAATACATGACAACAAGGGCAACAAAAGAGGAGAAGAATGACCAATTGGTAACACATGAAAACGGAATCCCAAGCTTCGTCTCCTTACACAATGTTTTATCCAAAACACACTACAAAGTTCAGCAAAAATATGTATTAACACCCCAAAGAATGGTACCTATAGTTGTACCAGAGGTGTCGAATGAATCCTAACACAATGTTTTATCCAAAGCTGAGAGAAAGTAAACTTTCCTCGATCTCATATAGCTCTTAGAATAGACTTTCCCTCCTGTACTTGCTATACTATAGTTGTGTATTTTCACTTTAAATATCAGATATCATTTCCAATTTAACTATGTGGCTTGTCCACCCCTGTTGGATGCTAACATTTTTGAAGTGTCCGAACAACATAGCTGCCTCAAATGTCAAAAACCAGAAGTCACGGACAGGAAAAATTGGTATGAAATTTTCTACTTTACATGCACAAGATGAAATAAAATATTAAAAGGGGATAACAAACCAGTAGCTTGCATGGCAGCTTGGATCTTCTTCAACGGTTCACCTACTGGAGAGTACTCCGTACTAAACTCCACAACCTGCTTAGAAGAAGATAGTAGTGTTTGCTTTCTCCCCTGACTAATGCAACCATTATTACTACTTTCTGAAACTTCCTCATCTGAGATGTCATTGATTCCATCAAGTAAACCACCAGAAATAGAAGAATGAACATCAGTTAAGGGATAAAGAAACCCAAAAACATAACTGACGGCCAAGCTTGATCTGTACTCAGGGTGAAAAGTGCCATCTTCCGGTACCACCGCTAGTTTGACTAATTTAAGTGCTTCATACAAAACATGTACACTCAACAGTTTCCCCGTTAGAAATTCTTCTACCTTTTTAGCCCTTGTTGCATGTTTTGTGCCATAAGCCCCAAATGCCAAATGGATATTGTTTATCAGGACGCCGTTCTTGCTGTGAGAAACGTCAGCCTGGAACGCAGCATTTACATATGCCAATGCATTACCATGAGGTCGTGGAGCAGCTCGATAGGTTTCAAACAAAAATGTAGAATGAGTTTGGTGAGAACTTTGATCTTTCTTAAATGGGATGCAAACACTTAGAAGCACAGTCTTTGAGTCTAGTGGTGGTCTTGATAATAACTCCTCCCATGTGAGGTTTTCAGGTCCATGACTGGTCATCAAGCTAACAGTAGCAGAAAGCCCGAGAAGTAATGTAGCGATATCAGAAGGAAAACCATTCTTCTGTGCCATAACCAAATTTCCTCCCACACTAGCAGAGTTTCTAACAAATGGTGAAGCAATCTTCTCCATGTGGTCAGCCAATTTTTGGGATACCAACTTCCCATATGAACCCAAATTGATATTACTTTCCTCTTTCAAGACTGAAATGAATTTAGAGATAGTCACAGTTGCTGCAACTTCAATGCCTGTCTGATCTCTTTTGATGATTGAGAGTTCAGGAATGTGTCTGAGATCAACATAATGATCATATCGCTGAGTTTCCTTATAATAACCTGTGCCGGTATTTCCAACGATAAGTTTGAAGCTTGCACCATTTTCCGTCACATTGGAGTTCAACAAGCTCCGTAGCTCCTCAATGGAAACAGGACTGTACCAAGGGTACTTTGAGGAGTCCAAATTCGTGGCGGATTCACTTTTCAAGAACTCAGGATATGTACTAAAATTCTTGGTTGGATCATAGGGAGGTAATTTACTTACTTTAATTTCCTTGGAGTCGCCCTTTTTCCAAAAAGAATTGAACCCCAAATCCTCTATATCAATATCAGCAGCAAAAGTCTTGCAGGCATCAGCAATGGGCCGGTAGCCAGTGCACCGACAAAGGTTTCCCGCTATGGCATTTTCAGCTTCAGATGAAGTAAGCCTAGAGAATCCTGGTGGAGGATCAGGTTTGTTTCCTTTATCAGCGTTGACGAGAGCTGAGAAAAGTGACATACACAGCCCAGGAGTGCAAAAGCCGCATTGAGAAGCATGGAAACCGGCAAACCTTTCATGAATAGAGTGAAAACCATCTCTGGTGTTCCCAAGGCCTTCACTTGTAGTAATTGAACAACCATTTAAACTACAAAGAAGTGTAAGGCACGAACTCACACTAAAATCTTCCACTTTTTTAAACTTCGGATCATACTTTGAGATCAGAACAACACAAGCCCCACAACCACCTGTAACCATGCAAATAAGTTATGTTCCTCCTGAACCCAAAATTGTGCATTTGTTACCAAATACTTAATCGGATTAGACGGACGATGAAGAGATATACCCCTCTAAAAGACTTAAGAAGCAGTATTTCATAGTCTAGATGAAGTCAGCCAACAAGGAATACGATATCTCATTTAATGTGTATTCTACATTGAAAAAAAACTATAAAAGCTAGTCATTTTACTCCATTGTACCACAACAGTAATTCTACTCTCCGAAGCTGCTGAAGTTAGCTTAGTATGTAAATTAATTACATATGGTGAAACCTTAAACTCCATTTTTGCTATTGTAAAGATATGACACTTGAGCCTAATTACCATCCATTCCCCAAAAGATTGTAAAGATTGTGCAAATCCATATAAACAGACTACCAATCAATGTGAGCCATCACCCTTCACTTGAGCCTAACCACCATCCATTCCCCAAAAGATTGTAAAGATTGCGCAAATCCATATAAACTAACTACCAATCAATGTGAGCCATCACCCTTAAGATTCAGACTACTGGAAAAGAAAGGAGATATCATTTAGAGAACTGCTTGTTTGAACTCCCAGATAACCCAACCAAGGGATTACATAAACTAGTTCACTATGAAACTTAAATAATTCATGCAGTGCGTACAGTTATGGCACCTGGCGTAACTCAACCCCAAAAGCTAACTCATGAAGGAATGATTGCTCAAGTCTATATAAGTAGACCACCAGTCAATTCCCCAATCAATGTGGGACTTTAACCACTCTACACCCCTTTCATGCCCAAGCCCAACTGAAGCGTGAACCGGGAGCTCAAACGAGGATAAACCTGACACTGATACCATGTAAAGATATGACACCTAGGCCTAACTCAATCTAAGAAGCTATCTCGTGAGGAGAGGATTGTGCATGGCCATATAATAGATCACCAGTCCATTACAACAATTAAGCATACAGTGTCCCACTCCCAACACTTGAAACCCGAGTCTTTTGTTTAGAGGTGAAAGAATATTTACCGTTCTACCACACCCTTCAATGGTCATAGAAGACTTAAAAGAGCACAGAAATACAGAGATGCCAAAAAGCATCAAAGGAATTCATAATAAGTTATCATAAGCTTTCTGCAGATGACTGGTGAATAAGAGAAGTACACTAGAATTTATCAAATTCCATGAACATTTGCCATAAGAAAACAAATTTAAGGAAATCCAAGATTCTAACATTCCTTATGTACTAGCACTAGGAAGATTGAGATCCTGAGATGTCAGGTTCAAATTTCAACCGAGTCAAAAACACTAAATATTTCTTCCTACTAGTTCCTGCGTTTGTCCCATACAATTATTATATAGAAAATGTTGAAATTAAAAATATTAGTTTTACCAATTTGAATATTATTCATTAAATAAAATTCATAATAATTGAATAGTACATTGACCATCAAGCAAGAAATATGGAAAACTAATTAAGATACTATAGCCTCTAATAATATGAATATATCTATATGACTTATCCTTAATAATCTCTCATTGCGCTCCCGTATCAGTAAGTACACAAATATGTAGCTACTTAAAGAAACCATATCAGTAAGGAAAGGATAAAGGAAAGAAAATATTATAAAAGTACATTTTAAAACGAATATAAAAGTCATAAATTAGTAATTTCAGCACTAATAAAAATAGACTTATAACATTCATAATTTCATAGAAGATTAAATTAAAGAAGTATAAATCGATAAAGAATACCAAAAAATTAAACATATAAGAACAAATACAATATTCATATCCTTGTTAGGACTTTAATTATAACAATATATAGTAAAAAGAAATACATAAGGAGTAGAGTTCTTGATGATACCTTCTCCCGTAACCAATCAAATTTAAAAGCCTTAATAATGATCCAAGTACTTCACTCCTTATGAATGGTACATAGCATATAAATTTTAAAATAATTGAAAATCCAAAAAGAGCAAGAAAAAGTGAAATGATTTTCTTGACCACATAGATATGCCCATCACTTGGACTTCCTAAATACTATTAGTTTAAAGTTTATATTTATTACCGAAAATTTTACAAATCTAAAATACTAAAAAGAAACTCTAAAGGTTGAATAATTGTGGAATATGAAAGCAATTTCACCACATTGAATTGAATGAACTAATAAGTGAGAATGTATCTGTTTTCTATTGTTTCATTTTAATGAAATATTAATAATAGATAGGTAAATTTACTTTTTAATACCAATAATTAAAGGATTAGTGTTTAATTAAATACTCAAATGACTATTCAACCTATAAAGGATAATTTGTAATTCAACTTTTAACTTTTTTTATTCCCAATTTTAGTATATATATATATATTTTTATTTTTTTATTTTTTTTTCATACGGTTAATGTGACAATAACCTGAAAAGAAATTTAGCTTATCAATTAAAAATTGTGAAATGATCTGATGGACCCTTATACTTGTATGAGTTTGTATTTTGGACCTTCTAACTTAGCACTTTGTCAACTGAATCCTTTAACTCAATGAAACTCAACATTTTAAATCCTTTTGGCTTTGTGTGAACTTCAAACGCCCAATGAAAATGGCATGTCATCATCCACATCAGATTTAATATGAAACGTCATTTATTATTTAGTTTTTAAAAAAAAATAATTTTTTCTTCTTTTTCACTCCTCCCTTCATTGTTACTTGAGCAATTTCTAAAACCCTTTCCTCCATTGATACCAAAGAATCACCATTAAAATACCTTAATATATTTTAATATTTACAGATAATTTTACACAATACACTTCATCTAATTTCATAAAGATATTAAACAATTACTTTTCACCATTCAAAACTACCAGATCTTGTCACTTTACCCTAGAAAAAAACAACAAATCAAGAACAATTTTGACAGCAAAAGACTTCAAGATACTCATTAGACATATTTCTTCTGACAACTATGTTTACCCCACCAGATTTCGGAATTTTCCATTGCTGATTATGTTCAATTTTTTCCGCACAATTTCATTTTTAATTTTGGGGGAAGAGAAAACGAAAACGAAAAAAGAGAAAAAGAAATTGGAAAGAGATGGTTGAAGAGGAAAAGAAATGTGGATGGTTGGGGGAAGAAGACGGAAGTGAAACATTTATTTTTAATTTTTTTTTTCTTTTTATTCTAATTTTCTTTTTCTTTTTAATCTAAATTCTTATGTCTACATTCCTTTTGCGCGTGAAATAACGTATTTGTTCCAACTCATTAATCAAGTTGTCACATAAGCCCGGTCAACGGTCAGAGGGATTTAAAATGTTAAGTTTCATTGAGTTAGAGGGTTCAATTGACAGAGTTCTAAGTTGAAAGATTCAAAATACAAACGCATACAAGTAATTAGACTATTTCGCCATTAAAAATTAAAAATTAAAATAACATAGAAAAAGAGAAGTAAACATAAGAATGAGGAAAATATGACAAAATAAGAGTATAATAATTGTTCCACAAAAATTTAGATATTTATAAATAGTTAAAAAAAAAGCCATCTAAAATGGTAAAGATAAAACTATAATACAAAATATCATTCTAATAAGGATCAAAATAAATTTTAATATTTCAAAACCAAAAAAGGTACATGAAAATTGCCTAAATGATTCACATCAACAAGAGGCAATTGGTAAAGAAAAATTACTTTTCCATGATACATATATATATAGCTAAAGATTTATAGGATAAGATGAAAAGGTGAAGAGTTGTTTAAGTTAATTTTCAGAAGTTAATGATCTTAGACATGGGGGAGAGGAAAGGTTGATTGTTTTTACTAATAATTCAATACATTTAATCACACTAATTATAGAGAAAGGATAAAAAAATATAATCCATTTAACCACACTAATTATAGAGAAAAAAATAAAGGATAAACGCTTTAATTATCTAATTTTTTATTTATAAAAATGCTTTATCTAATTAACAAATTTAATCCATTTAAACATAACCGTTCTTAAAAGAATTAGATAAAGCGTTTTTATATATATATAAAAAAGAAGTAATTCCTAACAACTTTCTATGAAATAATTTCTAACAATTTTCTATGAAATTTTTGTCTTTCAAAGTTTGACTTTACACCTTCTTCTTCTTAGTATTTAGTATAATATAATATAATTATTCCTTAGTATTTAAATAATTAGATATTTAATGATATTTTAATTTAGTGTGAAGATAATATGGTAATTCAACTTTGCATATTGGAGCTTTCACTTTTAGTATAATATATATATATATATATATATATATGATTATATGAGTAGAAAAATGATGAGATAGTAAATTTAATATCCCAAAAAATTTGAACCATTGGATCTCGATGCATGAATTTTAATAAAATTATTATTTAATATTAAATTAATTATATATTAATATTTAATTTAATTTAGGGATAAAATAAGGGCAGAATGATAATTCAACTTTTAAGTGAAGAACTTCCCACTTATAATAATATATGATATGATATATGATATATGATATGATTTGTCCAAGCCTTGACAGACAGAGTTACACAATGTTGTGTATAGGAGTGGCAAACGAGCGAGTCGAGTCAAATATGAATCGATCAAAAAATGAGTTAAATAAAAATGGATAAGTTACTCGACTCACATTTTAAATGGATAAAAATGATTTACCCATATAATAATAGAAATCTTGTTAAAAGCTTTAAAACAAAAAAAATTTAAAGTTTTTTTTTATCACTTCACTCCACCCCCTACCAATCCCCCCTATCCCAAAAAAATGTTAAAAAAAAAATAAAAAAATTACCACCCCGCCCCTACCCCCCCTCCTCCTCCACACCCCATCCAAAAAAAGAATTAACACAAATTTAAATTTT
>JAJOOD010017100.1:0-30123 GCA_029582525.1 Solanum tacnaense | reverse complement strand
TCTGATAGACTCTTATTCATAAAATGTGGAGCGCTTCACATTTATGAACAAGACTCTACTAGATGTGGTTCGAGACATCCTAAAACCATCCCAAAAACTTTATGTTATGATACCACGTTTCTCACGACCCGGGGTTACCTCCTAGAAGTAACATGGTGTACTTGACCCCGAAGGGGTCTCACACAAGCCTCATAGCATACATGAACATAAAAGCATAGGAAAATAGTACAGAATTTAAAACTTTTCTTTACAGTCGAAGTCTCATATAAAATGAAAGAGAATCTATGACATTATGTCTCAAACCATCTATAACACTTGGATTATAACTCTTGAAATATATTCTTAGGTACATAGCACTTACATAAGCTTAAAACATGAAAGTAAAGACATAAGGGACAAATGGTTGAGCCCTTGAATACAATGAGGACTCACCAAACTTCTTCTTCTTCATCTACTAGAGTCCTAGCCACGAGGATGGAATCCAATATCTCCGAAGCCTACACTTGTAGAAAATGTAGAAAGATGGGGTTAGCACAAAAAGTACTAAGTATGGAAGCCATTCATAAAAATCATTAAAACATTCATAAAATGGGACATTTGATTTGAAATCACGCTATATGCCATTTTTGAACATCATATTTGAAATAGTTGGAGAATGCAACTCATACGGCAACCCACAAACATTTCATCATAGCATAAAGGATATCATCATATAAACAAGCATAGTCTCGATCATAAGCATAATAGATATCCTAATCTTCACAATACCCAGTCCTTAATAATAACAAAATAGATAGTCAAATACCAATATCATGTCATCATAAAGTAATCATCCCCTAAGAAACCTTGAGATCTACTTGTGAAATGCATAGATGGGATCCCATAATCCTATCTACACTAAGTATTACTTCTAGGCCACCATGATCATGCATAAGATACCTTGACTCTAGTCATAGACAACACATATAGATAAAGAGCCATTAATGTTCATAATTTGTAATAAGTAAAGTCATTCATAACAACAACCCATATCATGCACACATATATTCATATGTCTTCATAGCATAATGAAACCACACCACAACCCCCTTATAAGTCTACTTGTGCATTGTATAAGTGAAGTCCCACACCCTCACTCACACTAAGTAATGCTCATTAAGAAGTCCTAGGTATAGTCCATAGTCATATTCAGGTCATGTTCATAATTCATAATAAAGCATGATTAATTCATATTCATCATGTTATAAGGGAAACCTATCATACCCTCTCTCAAAGCCTACTTGTGCAATGTGTGAATGAAGTCACATACCCCCATTCACACTATGTAGAACCTCTTAAGGAACCATAGTAAGTAACCAATGTACTTGTTCATGTTACTTGTTCATGTGACTTGCTCAAGTCTCTTGTTCATGTTACTTATCATGTAAGGAATGTAGACTTAACCGACATAGACCATGTGAGCAACATGGAATCCGATGTCGTGTAACCCCACACCGAAAGAAGGTGTCCTACTTCCCTTAGGTAGAACTAACATGTTTAGCTTTTAGGTGGATCCACTAGCTAAAGACCTATGTAGGCACATAGTTAAGGGATAGGGAGATTGCTTCTAGAAACCCGACCTCTTGAATTGGTGAAAGAGCTTCCATCTCATGAGTTTACTTTAGATGACCCGACCTCTTGCATTGGTAGAAGGGCCTTTACCTCATTTTCCTTATCCACTCGGTGCTAAGCATTATTTCCCAAATTATACATAATTAGTCTTGAATTGCATTTACATGTGTGAAGGGACATTTTTGACCTTCACTCAATACAACTCATAATATAGCTCATAGATTCATTTAGGTGAGAATTGGACTTTCAACCTTAGAATCATCATTACTATGTGAGAATAACTTTCACACCAACACCATATGTTCTCATGAGAATGGACTTTCAATCAACACAATAGGATCAACATGGTCATATACATGTCATGCATAATAATTTGTAAAGGTGCATATGAAAACTATACTTTCAATTAACACCATTGATACATCATAATCATGTTTATGCATGGAGTGCGTGTGTGTAATTGTCCTTACAATGACACAACAACAACATTATCATCATCCTAGACAATTCATACATAATCAAGTTTAAAGGTAAGGGATGAATGGCCTTTCAACAATACCACAATATACACAATCTTCATAGGACCTTCACGTTCTAAGTGAATCACAACTTCACACACAATTCTTATCAACATGCACAAACCTTCATAATATGCCCTTCAAGGCTATGGATCAACTCATCCCAAACATATAGCATTAGCACATTATATAAGGAAATACCATGATCCAACAACTCATCAATACCTTAGCCATATCATAGTCATGCATACACTTCATATCTTGCATTCAAGGGTCATATTGAGTCAATACATCTAGCATTCAATACAAGAAATATGGATACAACCATGACTTAAATAGTCCATTCCATTCATGCATACACTCATGTGATCATATTATAGGTCATGTGGGTGAAGTCTCTCCATAATAGGGCCATATACAAATCAACCTGCTTAATGGCTTCTTTTTGAAGCCTTAACACCCTTGGTTCAATTAATTTAGCTTTCATTCTTAGAGCCCTAGGAATCATCTTCATGTTACAAGACTTACTCTCAAGCAATACCTCACATGATCATCAAGTATACCTAATTATCATGGTAACCTAACCATATGCTTCATTCTTAATCAATTATAGTCATATAGGAAACATATAAACTCAATCTCAACACTACAAAACCATGATCCATCATATAAGTCATAATCAAGTCAATTCATGTTTAGAAGATTTAGCCTAAATCAATTCATGTCTTGGTGATCAAATCTAAGGCATTAGATGAAGAAGTTCATCATTCTTGGAGGATCACATTCGAACCCTAAATTTGCCTTTTTCATGAAACAACCTTACACTATATCAATTTCATCATAGGATCTTAGGATAATCAATTATACATGTAGAATCATACTTAGATCATGCAATTACATAAGAGTTAATTCACATCCAATCAATTGGACTAACTTGCAAAAGCATCACATAATGTTAAGAAGAACCATATCTAGGGTTGGGGGTCTCATGGATTCTTGAAGAATTTGAGTTAAAATCATATGAAATCATTCTTATATTCATAAAAAAACATAATTAAACCTTTAAAAGTCACTTTGAAAGGAATCCATGGAGTTGAGTTGAAACCCTAGCTAATTGAGTTTTCTACAATGGAGTTAAAAGTTTTTGAAAGGGCTCCTAGGTGAACGCTTCCCAAGGATGAAGAACTCACATACCTTAGGTATATAATCCTTCCAAATTAATATTGACATTATCCTTCCTTCAAGCTTTCCTTGATCTCTTTCTTTGTTCTGTAGTGGCAGTTATAGAGATAAGATTCTTGGAGGAGAAAGTAGTTGGGTTTTGATTTGGAGTATTAGGTTATAATGAATTAATGACTTAGTTTAGGGTCATATTAGCTTATATAGGTGATTAATTAACTAACTAACTAACCGAACTCCCTTAAACCCTAATTAATTCCAAAACCCCTTAACTAAAACTAAAGCTGCAAAACAGTCCCTATCCACGAGACCACCACCCACAGATCGTGGGTGGGTCTACTGACCGTTGTTTGTCCTCCATGGTTGGATACTGCAGCTCCTCTTGGAAGCCTGTATCAAGCTTTGACTCACGACCCCAACCAATGGGGCATCGGTCCATCTACGGCCAGTATATGGCCTTCCATGAATCACTAATTTTTGACAGCTTTTTGTGTTCTAGGCAGCCTTGGGGGTTAGGCTTTAGGGTCCCCCTTAAGGACCCTTTGTTGGTCCTTGGGGGGTCGTACCTTGACTTTAACCCCTAGATACCTCAACCTAAGCTCGGGAAGTCAATATACAACCTACAACAAAAAATCACACTCAAAAACTCACGCGTTAGCCTCTAGTTTCACATATTAGTTTCCGTTAGACTCTTGTTTGGCCTTACTATTTTTTCGGGTTGTTACATTCACTCTGATACCAATTGTTGGAATGTATGTGTCCAGAAGTGATCACTGGACCAGGTCCTTTGAAAAAGTAATAGTGTGGAAAATGAATAGCTAAAGCTAAATCAGGCACAAGAGTTTTACGTGGAAACCTCCTAGCTCAAGAGAGTAAAACCACAACCTGTCAGAAAGGATTTTCAACTGCTTTCACTAATCTCAAGAAAAAGTGAATACAGATTTCAACTACAACAATGAGACTCAACTCTGAATTTCACACTAAGTAATCCCTCTATTACTTACTGAGCTAAAGCAATGCATCCATTGCCCATTATATTAATTACCACGTACTAATATAGACTGCAACACCTAAAACACAAAATTAACTATAAGTGTGTTCTTACAACAATACACACAAAGGTTTTGAAACGTTTCTTTATGAATGTGAAACGAATCCTACAGGTTTAGCACAATAAAAGCATTCAACAACACCAGTAGATAAAGATTGCTTTGAATGAATGAATGTAAAGTTGTTTGTTATTTTGAACATATCAATCAACAAGGAGAGTTATTGACCAATGAACAAACAACCTCGTCTGCTTCTATTGGTGAAGTATGCTCACCAACCATCTAACATGATAGCTTTACAACTATACATCTTATTGAACCTCGACGAGAACACTCTGCAAGGAATCTTGTCCCTGTATTTGTGAGGATCATCGAAACATCTAGAATACAACATAGACCATCTAAAGTATATACTGATTATTTTGCTTTACTAATACTTGAACCTATTTGGTGTGTATTACTTCGATAAGGTGTTACATCATTCCGAAGGGTTTACTGATCTTGTAACTATTGTATCTTAGTTACAAGATTTTCTTTGCACTATCGTTGCCCCCATTCATGTTCAAACGAAAAGAATAACTTAGACATGGATCAACAATAAAATAAAAGAACTAATGATATCATATTTCTAAAAAAACACAACAATTAATCACTCATATTAGCACATAAAAGAGAAATGTCACTGTAAAGATCTTGATCCTTGTAAATTCGCACCAACGGTTGCATTGGACCATTATTGGACTAGACATCCCATTGGCTCTTTGTTTTATTATTAAAGAAGAATTCAAACAAGTATTGTTGTTTCATGGGTAACCTAATTGTCTTTGTGGCACTTAACACTACACTAATAGGTTCACCCAGATCACTCATGTTCGTCCTTGTCATCAACTTTGGATATTCTCCATTTTCTAATTGAATTTTTTTTCACTTGTGAATAGTTGCACAAACCCCTGCACAAAAATTTCAAGTCATGCATTGAGCCAATAGCCACATACCCATCTCATCCTTTGAACCAACTGCCATAAATGAAATATCATACGAATAAAATTTTATTTTATCAATACTCAAAGGTGTAGAAAAAGGGTACAGAGGATTTGCATGTGTACAAAGGTGTAATCACGCAAATCCTTTGTGCCCTCTTTTTTACACTTTCGAGTATTGTATAAAAAAAATTCGATTCTGATGATATTTCATTTATGGTAGTTGGTTCAAAGGACGAGGTAGGAATGTGGATGTTGGCTTGATGCATGACTCGCAATTTTTGTGCAGGGGTTCATGCTACTACTCACAAGTGTAAAATAATTCAATTAGAAAATGGTGAAAAAACAAACTTGATGACGAGGATGAACATTGGTTATCTGGGTGAACTTATTGGTGTAGTGTTAAGTGCCACAAAGACAATTAGATTAACCATGAAATAACAACATTTGTTTGATTTCTTCATTAATACTAACGCAAGAAGCCAATGGGATGTCTTGTCCAATAATGGTCCAATGCAACAGTTGGTGCACATTTCAAAGGATCAAAAATCTTAATAGTGGCATTTCTCTTTTATGTGCTAATGTGAGTGATTAGTTGTTGTGTTCTCTACAAATATTATAGAATTAGTTCTTTTAATTTATCATTGATCTATAACTAAGTTATTCTTTTGGTAGGGGAATAACAATAGTTTAAAGCAAAACAACATGCTGATCTTTCAAGATGCTTGCACGGATTCAACTGGATCTCTTTTAGTTAAATCTCAGGAAATCAATATGATGATGAAAGGGGGGATTCTTCATTTGTTCATCTCTTGCCCAATGGAATTTCAATAGTTCAAGATTGTTCGGCAACTTATAACGGAAATAGTATTTTTTGAAAGAGCGATAATGGAGTCTATAGTTGATCAGTGGTGACTATAGGGTTTAAAATGATGGATAACAACCTTTCTGCTACAAATCTTCATATGGAGTCAATCAAAAAGGCAAACGACATGATTTCTTATACAATTCGTAAGATCAAAACCGATCTCAAATGCAGGTGATACTCCAAGACGTACTATTATATCCAATGGTTCATTACTTTTTTTTAATTTGTTGGAGAAGAGGAGCACATTAAATATCAAATTTAGAGTCTTGAATAATATCTATTTTTTAATGTTTTTAATGACCGTATGTTGTTATTGTGTCGTACAATTTTGAGTTTACCTAGAAATTCTCCTTTTTGATGATCTATTGTTTGTTTTGATTTTGGTTTACATTGAATGGTCTTGATATCAAGCGAACTTAATATTAAAATGAGTGAAAATTACTAGAGATAGATGCAATAAATCTTTTCAAAAGTTATAGCATAATTTTCAATGATTACATATAAAAGAGATAGATCAAGCTGGTGGAACGCTTCTCATAGTTTCTATACTGTATTTTTTACTTGTTGTTATAGGTGGTGAGATTTTTAAGGTGGTGGGAGAGTTTTTGGAGAGTTTCCCTCAAGTTCGGTTTGCATTTGCAGAATTTTATCCGAAGTTGGTGATGTATTCGCTTTCAGAAAGCTTTGTTCGCCTCAGCAGAGCTTCTCCTACAGTGAACCAGCTGCACTGGCAAAAGTAGGTGACATTAGTGCGGAGCCACACTTGCAGATGCCTATCTCCGGTGTGGGCTCAGGCCTACGGCTGGCCTTCGCACCTGTGGAACCAATGGAATTTGGGGAGCTCTGCTCTTGAAAACTTTTTTGTACTAGCAGCATCATACCTGCGGCCACGGGTCCGCCAGATTGACGATCGCTCAGTGTTTTTTATCTCTTCTTCTCCCTTTTTAAAAATCAATGTGTAGTAAACCCCATTGTTGTGAGCGTAGTTTAGAGTGTTGTCGCTCGTTTCTTGTCCATTTCTTTCGGTTCAAAGTTAACTTTCAACTCCATAATTCTTTCTTGTTTTAGACCTCAAATTCTTTCAGTTTCAATTCTTTAAAGTAGCATTTTTTGACCGTTTTCAATTCCGAATTCACTTCCATCTGACTATAGTATATACAAGATTTAGGACTCTCAATAGAAGTTCCTTATGGAATGATTTTGTACTATTGGATAGGAATATTGTGTGGTGATTTTAATACAAAATTGATTTCGCCGTAACAACCACTTGAAATTGAGTTTTTGTGTTTCGAGTCACCTTTCGATCACCTTTTTGAGTCACCCTGTTGTTATTGAATAAATCAACTAATATGAGTCATACCGATTATACATTTCCTTATTTGATCTGTTTCATGTACTACAATATTAGTCTATTATCAAACACAATCTTTACAAATTCATAATGGTCCACCAATAACACTATTATACTTAATCAAAGTCAGAACATGTCATCAACATTCTCAACATTATGTATACAAGATAAAGTCGGTAATAACAGCAACATACATTTAAATGAGCTCAAAGTGTCAATTCCATAATCATATTGCATTCTTTACATAACAACTTTCATTTCCATCAATGATGGGAATTCTTTCGACATGTTCAACAAATGATTTGGTCAATACTCTTTCCATTGTCAGTTTATGTTTATGGACTTCTTCTTTAACGGAAAAGCATTTGAATTCTATATGATTGGCATCCATTGAATAGTTGACATTTTTAGACAACAAAGCTATTTCAATAGTATCACAATAAACTTTTAGTGGACTGGAAATATTGTCGACTAGTCCAAGTCCTAAAATGAAGTTATGCAGCCAATTAGTCTAAATTGTAGCCTCAAAGCATGCCACAAACACATTTCCATAGTGGATACAACTATAACACTCTTCACACTCTTTCATGATTTGCTCATCTAGCTAATACGAATAAATATCGAAATTTCAATTTCTAGTATCCACACAGCCAAAATAATCAAATTCTGAATATCCAAAAAAGGCTAAACATCTTCTAAAATCTTACATCAAAATAGCTAGCTAATTATCAAATCTTATATCACAATACACACTAAGAACCACACACCCAACATAATCTGATTTTGAATTTCAAAACAAGGCTAAACATCTTCCGAAATCTTACATCAAAATAGCTAGCTACTTATGAAATTTTATATTAGAATACACACTAAGAACCTAGCTTCTCTGGGAATGTCACGATCCACAATCGGTTGTGATGGCACTTTTCTTATCCCCCCAAGACAAGTTAGCCTAATACCTAACATAAATCAAAAATACAAAAGTGAAACTTAATGACTTCCTAATACATTTTCAATTATGCTAATAACATAGCATAACTCAAATATAACCCCAAGACATGGTTGTCACGTGTACAAGCCTCTAGTGAAATACAATATATTTGAAAAAAGTACAAGTCTCAATTCCATTGTTTCTAGAATAGAACAAGAATATAATAAAAAAGTAAGAGGTGTCCGTCGAGATGACAAGCTGCTACCTCACAACTATCCACAATAAGCCTCAAACGTAGAAGAGAAAAAAGAGTAATACAACGATCGATCCTCGTAATCTATAGAAGTGTAGAAAGGAATGAGTATCACAGAACAACAATACTCAACAAGCAAGCCTAAACAACCTTAAGTAAAGCAATATTGAACACAAGTACTCCAACCATACCAACTGAACCTCCACAACTACAACCTACAATAGACGATCAACCCAACCTAAAAGTTCTCACTTAAATACAACAGAGTGCGAATAGAATATCACAACTTGCACAGCAATATACACTATACAGAGTCAAATCGTCAAAGTTTTTCACAATTCAATAACCACGATAACATTTCATCAAAAACAATGAATAAGAATCAAATGGAGTGCAATAATATGAAGTTTAGTGTCATATAGAGTGATTCATGTCTATCCTAATGATGCACACGCGTTGTCTCTCAGTTCAAAACCTACATGGAACATATTTGTCCATGCACCTACCATAAATCGTGTGGCTCGACCTTTTAATATAGAATCTGCCATAAATCGTGTGGCCCGTCCTTTATTTCTCATCATTTTCCCCCAAGGCCCCACACAATTGCATAACGTCACTACAAATATATATGCACAAATGATCAATGAAAAATGATAACAATCAACATAACAACAAGACAACTAATACAAATAATTTTTACATAATATTAAGGGTAAGTCCGCTCAACTGTTCAACCATTCATGGTTCATCGATTTTCACAATATCACTAAGACTTTTCATATCATGATATCAACACAATTCTTCTTTTACCCCACATTATCATTATTAGACCAAAATAATTATTTCACCAATACTCTAAAGTATGTGAGACCCTTCACCTCTTCCCATTACTCCCAATCAAACAATGGAATACAAGGTTCAACATTCTTAACAAGAAGTCAAAAGATTTATTTGCCTCAAGAAATCAAACAATCACTCTAGTACTTGAGTCTTCCCTTTCCGTTGGAACTCAAAATCAACACAATCTAATCAAATAGGTAATTAGAACAAGAACTCAAAAATAATAATGCCCATATCAAGGAATTTTGATACTAGGGACAAACTAACCAAAAAACCTATTTTTGAAAATGAGGGTTAAATCTAGAAATTTGTGTAAGAACATGTAGCCCAAGGAATTTGGCACTCACCGGTAAAACTCAATTAAAAATGGAGTTGAAATTAATAATAAATCACCACTATCATAAAAGGGTTAAGTTTTTGTAAAAACCTACCAATTTGCAAGTCTAAAACAAGACTTTGATATTTAAAATCATAAAGAACCAATGAGAAAGAAGGTTTAGGGTAAAAATATTACCTAATTGTTTATCTTGAAAACCAACTTGAAATTACCTCTATCGAGCTTCTAGGGTTCAATAATGGTGAACTGGGATTGAAACCCTGACTTTTGGGATAAGAACTCTGTTTAGGCTGATTTTAAACTTATCGTCATGCGTTAAATGGGCCAATTCATTTATTGACCATCAAGACTCGGCCTCACACGATTGCGATGCCAAAGAAATTTAATCTACATGATCGTAATAGGGTCCACACAATCATGACACCCACAAAACTAATCCTACATGATTACAAGAGGGAGTTGTCACTCCTTGAGCTACCTCGAGATGTGAACACGGGACCTATGATAACAAGTGACCCAACACTAATCCTCCTAGCATGACATAAGCATACTAAGAATAATGATAACTAATGCGGAAACTTAAATATCATAAAAATGAAAGTGATGGGGAATACCTATTCTAAAATTGAATATATAAAATCTGAGAGTTTAATACAAAGGAATATGAAACTCAAATACTAAGCTGAATCTACTATGTCTGATCTAAGCCTCTAAACTGACTAGAAATGTTGGGACATGCCCCAACTAGATCTAGCAAAACCGAAACTAAAGACTAAAAGCGATAAGATATACATGTCACCAGTCCTCGAAGAATAAGGACTCACTACTAATGCTGCTAAACTGAAGATCGAGAACCGATCTATATATGATCTGACTACTGCGGACTTGAACCTACATCACGAGAAGATGTAGCGCAGAGTATGCGTCAGTACTTGAAAGGTACTGAGCATGCAGGATAAAATATAGCTGAAATAAACATATAACTAAACAAGCAATAAAGCAAGAGCATAATCTGAACATGATATAGATACTGAACACTAAGCTAACTAAATAAAATGACCAATTTATAACATGGTGAGACTGAATATTGATTGTACTGAAATATGGTCAATGCAATGGTGTCTGACTGAACTGTAGGAGCTATTAATACCCGATAAGAAAACCACATGAGCTAAATGTGGAGTCTGATATATACTCCCCATCGACAGGACCCAATATACCCTGCCAGAGGTATAAAGGCATGATGGCGTGATCACTAAAATAATGCCCACATAGGGGACTTACAACCTATGTGACTCATAGTTCAAGGACAATGTGGGTGAGTGACCTTAGTCCAACTCGGTTTTAAGCTACTCCGAACAGATTAGGTGATTAACACATTGTGACTAAATATATGTATTATGCTGGATAGCTCAAACTGACATGCCAACTGAGACTGCGCAATAATATATTGATAATGACACATTCAAAAACTGAGGCATGTATATTTGAAATAACTGAAATATCAGACCTAGCATGTGTAATTCATGAACTAAAGAAATACATAGCTAGGGACCTAAAGTTCATGCAGGAAATGAAGTAATAACATGATAATCTGATTGGGAACATGTAAATAACTAATTCATGATAATCTGCTGAAGTTCTAGAAACCCTAGGTCTAGTCATGGTAAGGGAACCAAGAATCTGACTGAAATCTAGGGACATTATGGGCGAAAGGAACCCACTAGTGAAATTCCATATACCTGGTGATGAATTCCACAGAGAAATCTTTCGATTTCGGTGCTGGAACTGATGGAGTCTTATTGGGTTCTGTAACTAGGATTCTTGGCCTCTTTTCTCCTCTTACGCACTAATTTCTCTAAGTTTTGATTAATGATTTAACTTAGGTAATTTCTAGTTATGTTTCTAGGCTTAAACGGACTAAAACCTAATAATTTAGGGTCTAAATGGCATAACTTAGGGGTTAACTGAAATAGGAAAAGACCAAAAGACTCCCGACTTAACTGTTGTCGGGGTCACCGACGGACCGTCGATCGACTGATGGTCCGTGCTGGTTAACCATCAGTCGTGACTGAAGGTTAGTTCTTGGAGTCTGACCTACGGACACGGACCACGGGCAGTGGTTTGACTTACGGACTATGGGTCCTGCCGTGGGTTGACACTTAACCAATTTTCTGGGCTGGTTCTGAGGGGGGTTGCCAATGCAAACCACGGTCAACATGCATGGTCTGTGGGTCACCCTATGGTCCGTGGGTTGCACCTGCAACTTCTGAAAATCTGCATTTTGGTCTGTTTTTGGATACGAGGTATTACATTATCTCCCCCTTGGAAATATTCATCCTCGAATGAAGACTAACAAACTGAAAATGGAGGGAAAGAGCTGCAAACCCTACCACTAAACATTAGAGACTGATTTCTAGCAAAACTAACTTCCAAAAACATACGATTACGCTGAAAATGTAAGTACAAACTGGAGGAACATGTTACTAAGACTAAATTTATGCATGAATGACTAAAAAACTAAAGAGGAACTGTTACCTCAAGTTGGAGTGGAATCGAAAGGGAAAGAGGTAAGGATACTTTGCTTTCATGGCTGCTTCTGCTTCCTAAGTAGCTCCCTCTACGGGCTGACTCCTCCACAAAACCTTGACTGAAGGAACTTCTTTTTTTCTCAACCTTCGAACCTGACGATCAAGGATTTCAACTAGTACATGTTCATAAGTGAGACTCTCCTTCACAGCCACACTTTCTAAAGGTACAATTGGTGATGGATCACCCACACAATTCTTCAACAATGAAATGTGAAAAACCGGATGCACTGCTGCTAGTTCTGCTGGCAACTCCAACTCATAAGCCACTTTACCAATCCTTTTCAAGATCTTGTAATGGCCTACATATATAGGACTGAGCTTCCCTTTTTTGTCAAACCTCATCACCCTTTTCATAGGTGACACTTTCTGGAAAACTCAATCATCAACTTGGAACTCTAGTTCCCTTCTCTTTACATCTGCATAAAATTTATGGCGACTCTGGGGTGTCTTAAGTCTATCTCTAATCAGTTGCACTTTCTCTATAGCATCATGGACTAAATATGGTCCTATCAAGGCTGCTTCCCCTACTTTAAACCAACCAACAGGAGATCTACATCTACGCCCATAGAATGCCTCATAAGGGGCTATCTGAATGCTGGAATGGTAATTATTATGGTAGGCAAACTCTATAACAGGAAGGTGATCATCCCAACTACCCTTAAAGCCGATCACACAAGCTCTCAGCATGTCCTCTAAGGTATGAATGGTACGCTCTGCCTAGCCATCCATCTGCAGAAGAAATGTTGTGCTAAGGTTAACCTGAGTACCTAGACCTTTCTGAAACGACTTCCTGAAATGAGAGGTAAACTGAGGAACTCTATCTAAGATGATAGACAAAGGAACCCCATGCAACCTCAAAATCTCAATAATGTAAAGCTTGGTGTAATCCTCCGCTGAATCTGTAGTCTTGACGGCCAAAAAGCGTGAAGACTTAGTTACTCTATCGACTATTACCCAAATGGAGTAATGTTGTCTACGAGTATGAGGTAAACCTATGATGAAGTCCATGTTGATCACTTCCCACTTCCAGGTAGGAATGTCAATCTCTTGAGTCATACCTCTTGTTTTTTTATGTTCTACCTTGACTTGTTGGCAATTTGGGCACTTAGCCACAAAATCCGCTATATCTCTTTTCATACCATTCCACCAATAGACTTCCCGCAGATCATGGTACATCTTCGTGGATCCTGGATGAATGGAATATCTAGAGTTATGGGCTTCTGCTAGAATTTGCTGTCTCAACTCACCCACTTTAGGAATGCATAATCGACCCTGATAACAAAGCACACCGTATGCCCCTTGGGAGAAAGCCTCAACCCTCTGCTGATGGATTGCACCCTTTAGCTCAAGCAATATCGGAACACTGTCTCGCATTCCTTAACCTCCACTACCAAAGAAGATTGTGCCCCATTCTGAACTGTCACACTACCATCTGATATGTTCATAAGACGAACTCCAAAGCGAGCAAGTCTGTGAACATCCCTTGCTAGCTCTTTTCTTTATTCCTCAACATGTCCCACACTACCATACATAGTTTGCTAAGAGCATCTGCTACTACATTGGCCTTACAAAGGTGGTAATGCACACTCATATCATAATATTTAAGGAACTCTAGCCATCTTCTCTGGTGAAGATTCAACTCTTTCTAGGTGAACACATACTGAAGGCTCTTATGTTCTGTGAACACATCTACCTGAACTCCATACAGGTAATATCTCCAAATCTTGAGTGCAAACAACACTGCTGCTAGCTCGAGGTCATGAGTCAGATAGTTCTTCTTATGTACCTTAAGATGTATAGAAGCATAAGCTATAACATTACCTCACTGCATCAACACACAACCTAGGCTGATTCTAGAAGCATCATAATATATGACATAACCGTATGACACCTCTGGTAGAATCAAAACAGGAGTTGTAGTCAATCTAGTTTTCAACTCTGCAAAGCTTTTCTCATATTCATCCGACAACTAAAACTTGAATTTCTTTTGAGTCAACTTAGTTAATGGAGAGGCTATGAATGAAAATCCTTCCACGAACCTTCTGTAATAACCCACTAGACCAAAGAAGCTTCTGATATTTGTTGGAGAGGTAGGTCTAGGCGATTGTTTCATTGAGTCTATTTTCTGGGAATCCACTCGAATCCCTTCGCTAGACACCATATGCCCAAGGAAAGAAACTGACTGCAACCAAAACTCACATTTGCTAAATGTAGCTAATAAATGGCGGTCTTTGAGAGTTTGTAGGAAAACCCTCAAATGACTCGCATGTTCCTCTTCATCCCTAGAATAAATGAGGATATCATCAATAAAGATGATAAATAACAAGTCCAAATACTGCTTGAACACTCTGTTCATCAAATCCATGAAAACTGCAAGAGCATTGGTCAGTCCAAATTACATAACTACGAATTCATAATGACCATACCGAGTTCTGAAGGCTTTCTTCAGAATGTCACTATCTCTGACTCTAAGCTAATGATAACTGGGTCTGAGGTCTATCTTCGAGAAATGACTAGCACCCTGAAGTTGGTCAAAAAAGTCATCAATTCTGGGAAAGGGATACTTATTCTTGATTGTGACCTTGATCAACTGCCTATAGTCAATGCATATTCTGAGAGAACCATCTTTCTTCTTTACGAACAACACTGGTGCACCACATGGCAAAATACTAGGTCTGATGAAGCCCTTATCAAGAAGGTTTTTCACCTGCTCTTTCAATTCCTTAAGCTCTGCTGCAGCCATTCTGTAAGGAGGAATAGAGATAGGATGGGTATCTGGAAGGATATCAATTCCAAATTTGATTTCCCTTTCGAGAGAAACTCCGGGAAGATCTTCTGGAAACACTTCTGGAAACTCATTGACTACTGGAACTGACACAAGAGTTTAGGTTTCGGAGCTTGAATCCTTAACCCAAAGTAGATGATAGAGATACCCCTTAGAAATCATCTTTCTGGCCTTAAGGTAAGAAATTTATCGACCATAGGCGCTAAGCTACTACCCTTCCATTCTAAGATTAGTTCATCAGGAAATTGAAAACGAACAATCCTGGTTCTACAATCGACTGAAGCATAAAAGGAATGTAAACAATCCATGCCTAGAATGATATCGAAGCCTACCATTTCTAACTCTACAATATCTGCTGAGGTGACCTTTTGAGAGACTGTGACAGGGAAATTTCTGTATACCCGTCTAGCTATAATTGGATCACCCACTGGAGTAGAGATTGAGAAGGGTTCTGAGAGAGTTTTCAGACTAACATCGAATTTGACTACTATGTAAGGAGTTACAAAAGACAAAGTAGCCCCTGGATCTAACAATGCATAAATATCAAGATCAAAGACTCGTATCATACCACTGACTACATAAAGAGAATCTTCCTGATCCTGGCGAGCCTGGAGAGCATATAACCTCTTTTGGCACTGTCCGCCACCAGTACCAGATGAGTTACCCTGCTGAGTCAGGCGACCTGCTGGTGCTGTTGAAGTTGTAGGCTGAGCTCTACCATTATTACCTCTTTCACCCTGTCTAAAGGGACAATCTTCAACCTGTGACCAGACTGACCACACCCAAAGCTTCCTTCCTTTCCTGCAAGGCACTCCCCCGGATGGTTCTTACCACACTTAGGACAAGTTGGGTAGGTTTTGGTACCTGAAACACTTCCCTGAGTCTCAGAGCCTGATGCCCTACCTTTCTGATCATTACAGAACCTAGATGATGGGACACTAGCTGATGAAGGTGCTGGAGTTGAAGACTTCTGCTGAAATTGCGAGCGATTTCCACCACCCGATTCTATGGAGAATAGTCATAGTTTCCAGTTCTATCCTTCTTGTTTTCCTTGGCATATTCCCTAAGCTTATCACCCTCAACCTGCTGAGCATGAGACATGAGCCTAGAGATATTCATGTTTTCCAGCAATATAGTATTTCTGCACTATATTTCACCAAGTTCGACACTCTATACATAAACTTATTCATCTCAGCCCTGGAATCAGCAACCATGTGACGAGCATACCTGGAAAGTTGGGTGAACTTGAGACCATATTCTTGGATTGTCATGTTAGCTTGCCTTAAGTTCATAAATTCCTCAGTTTTTGCCTCTCTCAAATCTCTTGGGACTAACCTATCCAGAATGGTCTCACTAAAGCAATCCCAAGTGATAGGAGCTGCATCAGTACCCGTGTTCTCCTTCAACTGAGTATACTAGATATGAGTTACATCCTTAAGTTGGTAGGATACTAACTCCACTCAACCATTCACAGTTACCTGCATCACTTCAAAGATCTTCTTGACCTCATGAATGAAGTTCTGGGGATCCTCACCAATCTGCGACCCTAAGAACTCTAGCGGATTCATCCTAACAAAATCCCAAACTCTAGCTGCAGCTAACCCAACATTAGCATTTGTCGGAATAGGAGCCCATTGATTGTTCTTGTTGGCCACACTTTGAGCCAACATATGAATGGGGTTCCTGAATTCTGCATTCGAAACTTCTTGATATGGGAATGGAGGAGCTGCATTTGCATTTGTGGCATTCGCATTCCTGCGTTAGCTCTATGATGAGGTATGCTCTAAAAAGTAGAATGTCGAGTTAGAAAGAAATTATACCATACCTTACGCATGATAAGAGTAACAAGAAAATTCAAGATTTTTCCTAAAACACTTTGTAGCCTCCCTCTCATTAGATGTAGTGCGCTCTACACACATATGAAAAGGATTCTACCTAGTGCGGCTTTTCATACATCCTAGGACACTTAAACCTAAGGTTTTGATACTAAGTTTGTCATGCCCCGAGCTACCCCCGAAACACAGACACGGGATCTAGGATCACAAGTGACCCCAAGCTAACCCTGCTGGCATGGCATAAGCATAATAAGAATAATGATAACTAATGCGGAAACATAAATATCATAAAATTGAAAGTGATGGGAATAACCATTGCAAAACTGACTATATAAAATCTGAGATTTTAATACAAAGGAATATCAAACTCAAATACTAAGTTGAATCTACTATGTCTGAAATAAGCCTCTAAACTGACTAGAAATGTTAGGACATGCCCCAACAAGATCTAGCAAAACTGAAACTAAAGAGTAAAAGAGATAAGATAAACATGTCACCAGTCCTCATAAAATGAGGGCTCACCACTAATACTACTGAACTGAAGATCGGGAACTGATCTATACGTGATCTGACTACTGAGGACCAGAACCTACATCACAAGAAGATGTAGCGTAGAGTATGTGTCAGCACTTGAAAGGTTCTGAGCATGCATGATAGTATATAGCTGAAATAAACATATAATTGAACAAGCAATAAAGTAAGAGCATAATTTGAACATGATATAGATATTGAATACTGAGCTAACTAAATACAATGACCAATTTATAACATGCTGAGACTGAATACTAATTGTACGGAAATGTGGTTAATGCATTGGTGTCTGACTGAACTGTAGGAACTACTAATAACCGATAATAAAACCACATGAGCTAAATGTGTAGTCCGATGTATACGCCCCATCGAAAGGACCCAATATACCCTGCCTGAGGTCTAGAGGCATGCTGGTGTGATCACTAAAATAATTCCCACAAAGGGGACTTACAACCTATGTGACTCGTAGTTCAGGGACTATATGGGTGACTGACCCTAGTACAACTCGGTTTTAAGCTACTCCCAATAGATTAGGTGATTAACACATTATGACTGAATGTTTGTATAATATTGGATAGCTCAAACTGACCTTCAAATTGAGAATGTGCAATAATATACTGATAATGACACATTCAAAAACTGAGGCATGTATATTTGAAATAACTGAAATATCTAACCTAGCATGTGTAATTCCTAAGATAAAGAAATACATAGCTAGGGTCCTGAAGTTTATCCAAGAAACGAAGTAATAACATGATAATCTGATTTGGAACATGTAAATAACTAATTCATGATAATTTGCTGAAGTTGTAGAAACTATAGGTCTACTTATGGTAAGGGAATCAAGAATCTAACTGAAATCTAGGGACCTTATGGGCGAAAGGAACCCACTAGTGAAATCCCACATACCTGCTGACGAATTCCATGGAGAAATCTTTTGATTTCGGAGTTGGAACTGATGGAATCTTACTACGTTCTTGAACTAGGGTTGTTGGCCTTTTTTCTCCTCTTATGCTCTAACTTCTCTAAGTTTTGATTAATGATTTAAATTAGGTAAGTTCAAGTTATGTTTCTACGCTTAAACTGACTAAAACCTCATAATTAAAAGTCTAAACGAAGTAGCTTAGGGGTTAAATGAAATAGGAAAAAACCAAAAGACCCCCTACTTAACTGTTGTCGGGGTCACCGACGAGCGGGACCGATGGATCGTCGATCAACTGACGGTCTGTGCTTGTCAACCGTCAGTCATGACTGAAGGTTGGTTCTGGGGGGCCTGACCTACGGACATGGACCACGGGCCGTGGTCTGACCTACAGACCGTGGGTCGACACTTAACCGATTTTCTAGGCTGGTTCTAAGAGGGGTTTGCGGATGCAAACCACGGTCCACCAGCACGGTCCATGGGTGGCAACCATGGGTTACACCTGTAACTTCTGAAAATCTGCATTTCGGTCTATATTTGGATACGAGGTATTACAGCAGTCGCGCAATTGCGATGTATAATTAGCCTACACCAGAACACATCAAACCAGCAACACAACACGTAATATACAAGATACCGAAAGAAACCCCGTGATTCATTCAGAACCCTAAGTACACAATGTGGTATGCTACCTAATTGACCTCGATGTTCCAAAATTAATGGAATCATCCTAACACGGATTTGACGTATCTTTGACTGAAACCCATGAAAGTCGCATTAAACTAACTTAATGCTTAAAATTACCAAAGTGCCCTAGAACCTCTAAAAATTCAACCAAGACCTTAGCTGAAGCCTAAAATTATCCCCCATATCTAATGGAATAGTCTGAAATGTAATTTGAGGGTCTGAATTCCAATTGTTATCCAAAATCAACCCATAGTCTAAAATAAATTAAACATCCAACTTAAAGGCTCAAACCGAAAAAAAAGAAGTCCAAAACAGAAATGACCACACTAGTAGACAAAATTTCACATTCTACAGCTAATGGAACTGATGAAATTCCATTCTGAGACTCTAAACTCCAGTTGTTAAACTTTTTAACAACAAGAGATTAAAACACGGAACATATAGAAGAGACTTCTTATTCTTCTTCTTTCTTAGTTGAAGTTCCTATAGTGGTTTTTTATTTCTTTTATGAATGTTATAACTCGTAATTCTTTGGTAGTAGACCTCTTTGGTGCATTATGTTGATCCTGATTATGCAGGGTAACAAGTTGATAGAAAGAGAACCCAAGGAATGGCTCATTTTATTTGTTCATATCTTATTTCCTGCAGTACGAAAAAACAAAATTTTGTTGCTTTTTCATTAGCTATGGTAGACCATGTAGCAGTTGCGTCTTTTTATGAACAACTCATGTGGATTAAACAACTTAAATATTTTGTAGTGGTTACCTACATTAACCCTTGCTACTTTGATAATACCAGTGCTCTCAATATGGTTAAGAATCCTATTCAGCATAAAAGAACTATAAAAATTTATGTGAGGCATCATTTTCAAAAGGATAATATCGAAAGGCTAACATTTGCATGCAATTATGAAAGACTAAAAATCAAATTGTTGATATCTTCACCAAGGCTCTTAGTAGGGTCCAGCTCGAGAAAAACCCGATTGAAATTGGGGATGTTGAAAATTGACGAAGTTGAGCATGCAATCTGAAGCAATCAACCTCCTCCTTAACTATGCTTAGGGAGCAGGTATCTTTCTTATTAGTGATGAATGTTTTGGTAAATTCAATCTTAGAAATTATTGTAGGTATACAAATATGGTGGACGTTCTGAAGTAAAGGCAGACCAAGATATGTATGGGAAAATTGCATTCAAAATGTAGAGAGAGACCTGGTCCTTGCTCAAAAGTATCATTTTTAACTCAACATTTAGATTACTTGTGAGAACCGTTGTAATTGAGACATGTCAGTAATCTAGATTCTAATTGATGTCCCACCATTTAAATATCAAAAGACTCTTTCTTTCGTGTTACCTGACGCAGACTTTCATCCCCTTTTATATTCCACCTTTCTTTCTATCTCTCAAAATTTACATTTGCTTCCAAAAGTAGAAAAGCAAAACCCTCATCTTTATTATCTCCAAACGAATCTACCATGCCTCAACCAATACTCTTAACTAAGAAAATCTTAGAAATTGTGAATGAAATTGATTCATCTTTATATGTGTCTCCTCAAGAAAATCCCTCTTCTTCAACTCCCACTGCAATCATTCCTCCGATTGAAGAATCATAAAACCTTTGTACTGAATTTATCTCAACTCCCATTTCAAGCATTTCTTTGGTTCAAGAGGCAAAAACTTCTGATTAGGTTATTGCAATACCCTCTATTGAAATATACCTCAAACTCCATCAAAAAATTCTACTCCTGAGTTCTTTCATCCCCTCGACTTGAACCCTTCTCAAGACTCCTCAACCAATGGTTTAACCCATTTTGAAGTGTAGTCAGTGAGAAACATCCTAGAAATCGATCCATCTTAGGAAAATATGTCCTTGTGTTAATTTTGTCCTATCTCCTCCACTATGTCAGAACAGAACTTCCATTAAGATCTACCAAAGGAAAAAATATAGGATCTAGTATTCTTGAAACCTGTGAATAGTTGGTAGTGCAAAGCCTTACTGAGATGAAGGAGGATGTCAGAACTTCGTTCATAGAAGAAGTAGTCAAATTACGTGAAACCTATTGTGGAACCTAAACCAATGTTTGACCAGACCCCGAGTACATGTCTACCTATTGCTCCTGCATAAGCCAATTATGACGAAGATAATCACCCTTTGTTCATGAGGAATAAGGAGAAAAAAATGGTAATTTTGGACAATGGAAAATAAAATAAAATAGAAGAAAAGTCTGTGAAACCAAAGCCTTATCCTATTAGGGGCTCTCATAGAAAATTAATGAACGATTCTATGACAAGAATCAAGCCTAGAACATTAGAAAACAGAAGAAGAAGTACGTATGTGATTGATGAGGATCGTATCCCGTAGGTTAATGTAATTGAAGAAAATGAGGGTAGTGAATCAAAGTCTTAGGACATTATTGTTGTAGTTGAGGAGAGGATGAAAGAGGATCTAAAGTCAAAGCCCACTAGACTGCAAGAATTGGGAAGGCATGAGCAAAAAGAGTGAAATAACACTAGAAGAAAAGGAAGGAAGATCTTGTGAAGAAAAGAAAGTAGGAGAATGCGAAGAGAAATAGAGAAGAGTCTATTGATCCAAGTTCTGAGTCTGAGATGGGACCTGCAGATAGCAGAAAGAGAAAAGTTGATAAGGAACATACAAGAGAAAAAGGGTCAGTATTTTGAAAACACAAAAGGCACTGAATGGGAGGGTCTTCGACCTTGTGATCAGAACCAAGCCTGAGGGTCCTTGTTGATGATGTTGAACTGTAGAGTGTGAATGTGTTGTATGAACAAAAAAGTGAGAAAGTTCTACTACAACGTGGAGTTTACCAAGGATGGCATTCTGAACACCCAAGTGAATGGCATTAATATTCACTTGAATGAGGACATTTTTGGAGAGATTCTTAAGGTGCCGGGAAAGGAATCAAGACAGTTGCAAAAAATGATCTCCTTCAAAAAATTTGTTTAGGAAATTGGAAAACATCCAATTCTCAATTGTGTGGGTATTCTCAAAAAAATTCTGAAAGGAAAATATGAGCTTTATTTCAAATTTATCAATAAGGTACTTTTACCTAGGACTAGAAAGTGAATTGTTGCATTTGTTGTTGATCAACTCATCATGGTATCTCTTAGCAAGGTCGTAGATATCAATCTCCCTACTATTATGTGGATCATATGCACAAGATTATCACTTCTATGGATGGCAAACATTGAATGTGGTATGGCTACCTATTGACAAGAGTATTCAAGCACTTTGCTATTCATCATGGCAAAGGGACCAAAAGAACTTTAAGACGACCATCTATCTAAACACACTTGTTAATTGTGAATGTGTGGAAGGAACTACAGGGAATAACAATAAGTGTTGTGAACTGCATGAGGAACATGAATATTTGAAACATTAGTGAGAAGAGATGATAGTGAAACTGGAAAAAAAGAGATGCAAAAATAGCTCGCGTAAATGCTTAGTTATTGAAGGCCAATGTAGTGGGACCAGATGCAGTTTAGCTTCCTCCTTTAAATATTCAAAATTAGAGCCCGAGTGCAGAAAATTTTGAGCTAATAGATAGGTTACTCTAAGCTCCCGCAGAGGCGGATGTTGGAATGATCTTTCTCCTCAAATCTCTTACTTCCAAGCCTCCTACTTCCTAAACTTTTAATTTGTCCCCTTCCTATTTTTCTTGTTGATCATTTGAGTTGGCATTGTCCTGCTCTTCTTGTACTTTTATTGTAGTAGTTTGAATGCTAACGTTTTATGATCAGTTAATGTTTTTCCTTGTGTTTACTGGCTTCTCTTATTACTTTATAAATTTCTACTCATGCTCAGTGTTAGTGAAGTGGCCATGAATTTTCCTAAGCTACATACTTCAAAAGGGGGAAGATTATGCTATGGTTATGAGGGATCAATCAGTTATAAGCAAATACCTAGTCATGTTGAGAAGGGGATTATGTTGAGTACGTTTATCATCATGAAAGGGGGGGTGGAAATGTTATTCCAAATTTACACTGAAGTTTCAATGATTTAATATACTATGAGATCTAATAAGGGACCTGATCCCATTAGAGATTGAGAGTTAAGTTACCTGAAAAGGAAAGTTGTAAAAGGCTGCAACCACTACCACTACTACAATAGCCTTGTTCTAAGGTTTTTGTCAATCCTGTAAAAGCTTTTCATAAATGTCATAACCTTAGTTTTTGCATTCTATGAGAATCACACAGGAAAGTCATTCTCTTAAGAAATATTTCTCATATGCATCAAGAGACTTGATAGAGTTATCTTCCGTTCTTAGTGATTACTTGACAACAAAGTTATGTGCTTATTCAATGTAAGATCTATTCCAGAGTTATAAAGGAATTAGATCAGTTTGAGTCATTCTTCATTATTCTAAGTAGTAGCTAGAGCTAGCTATGTCGTGGTCTTGATTTCTATATCGACTAATTAGTTGGTGTTGTAGAGTTCACTGTACACAAAAAATAACTTGCTAAAGCATGTATTATTGCAAGTGTGTGACAAAAGCCTACCATCAAGAAGGTAAACAACCCTGGTATAAACATAAAGCATAAAAAACAACACATAATGTTTAGGTGAAAACTCCTGTAAAATAATACCAATCTCTTGAAAATCTTTGCGGAATAGGATTCGACATATAATAGAATAAATATGCCACCTCAAGTAAAGTTTTTCTTACTATATTCCATGTTGTATTTGACCCCAAAACATTGGATTACTATATTTCACTGCGATCACTTGCGATGAAAGTATGTCAAATTTTGGCATTATTATTAGGGAATAAGATTTTGAAAAGTACTTTGCTTTAATTTATATCTGTAATGACCCAGTTGGTTATTTTTTATTTTTTCGACGAAATTACCATTTTTCTCTCCCATTATTTACCCCGAGTCTCCTTTGTTTGAGTTTTAAAAAGTTAGTCCTTGAACTTGGAGTTAAAGGTTGAGAATTTGGTAAGTTTTGACTTTGAAAAGCTAAGTTGTTAAAGAAAGTGGTTTTCGGTGTCTTTTGGAGTTTCGAGTGTCGGAATGAAATTTTGTCTATTCAATCAGTCCAAAAATGTGAAATATGATCCATGAGAGTTGTCGGTTTAATTTTACGAGTCTTTTTGAGGATTTGAGGTCCTAATTATGGAATTTTAGCCTTTGGGTTAACTTTGGTCAACATTTGGAGTTTGGATGCTCGGATCAGAATTTAGAGACTTTCGTTGTATTTAGGCGATGATTTAGGACTAGTTGAGGTCTAGGTTGATTTTTGAGAGGTCCTCATCTTGTTTAGCCTTTTTAGGCTTGAGTTAGTTTTTTGTGGTTTTCACGGATGTTGGGTAAAGGAGACCTAAGATTAGTGTTTTGATTTTTCCATTGAGTCCATAACTTCGAGTATAATTGATTTGGATATATGGTTTGTGTGTATGGGTTTCTGAACGAATATGAAGGGTCCTTTCGATGTTTTGAGAGTTGGCTGATTTTCTGATGTCTAAGTTCTGGTGCACCTCCGCTTTTGCGAGAATTGCCTCGCGTTTGCGAGGCTCGCTTAAGTGAGGCTTGGTTCACTTTTGCTAAGGGTACGGTATAACCCTATTGACCTTCGCATTTGCGAAGCAACCATCGCCTAAGCGACATTTGCTTAAGCGAAGGCTTGATCATAGAAGCAAAGCCCACGCTTTTAGTGGGGTTCACTTAAGAGATACGTGAGAGGGATTTTGCTTCAAATTTCGGGGTTTACGCCGATTTCACAATTTTTGAACTTGGGGAACCCTTGGTGGGGAGGTTTGGAAGGATTTTCTATGCTAGATAAGTTGGTTAAGTGTTCTTGTTCCTAAACCTACATTTTCCATTGATTAATTATGAGTTTTAACAACAAAATATGAGGTTTTGATTGGTGAATAATGAGGTTTTTCAAGAACCCATGTTCTTAACCAAAATGGAGTTTGTGAACTGATTTCAAGTCCTATTTTGAAATGATATTCCCTAATGAGTTCCTAAAGCCTTGAGTAATGTTTTCAAGTATTAAATTTCCGATTCAAACCTTAGTTTTTGGAATTCGGTATTGCTTTGATTAACCCACCTTTCAAGGGAATTGTTGTGGGTGTTGTTGTTTCTTGAAAATGATTATGAATACTTGCTTGTTTATAGATTTTTTGCTTTGGAAGTGATTGTTGATTGATTTAAGGAAAATGACTTCCTAAACCTTGTATTCTAGTTGAATTCGTATGCTTCCTTAGTTGATTGTATGTTGGGAATAATGGGGATGAGGTGAAGGGTTTAAATTGTCCACTTGTTATATCCAAATGAATAAAAAGGGGGTGAAATGAAAAGGTTTATATGATGAACATGATGATGTGAATTGTCTTATTGTGATCCTTGTTGATTGATTGATGAAATGCTTGAAGGCATGATTCTAGATTTGAATTGTCTGAATTGTTTTCTCTTCCATGTGGTGTGATGTAGCTTGTGTGCATTGACTGTGAACATTGTGATGAGACATCTGATAATGTTATAAAGCCGATGAGAAATGGTTCTGGCTACTGATGTGAATATAATGTCGATGGGAAATCATTTTGGCTAGTGATGTGATATAAAGCTGACCGGAGATGGTTTCGGCTAGTGATGTGACAAAAATCCGATGGGAAAGGTTCCTTGTAGTGATGTGATATAAAACCGATGGGAAATGGTTCCAGCTTGTGAGGTGATATAAATCCTATGGAAATGGTTGTGGCTAGAGATGTCATATAAAACCGATGGAAAATGGTTCTGGCTAGTGATTTGATATAAAACCGATGGAAAATAGTTCTGGCTAGTGATATTGTGCCGATGGGAAATGATTCCGACAAGAGATTGATCATTGATACTTGATGTATTTGATGCTTATGCATGAGTTACTTGTTCATTGTGATTGATGCACTTGTTACTGGTAACTAAAATACTTGACACTAGGATTGACTTATTTGATTTGTTTGATTGTTGAATTGTGAAGATTACAGTGTGAATATTGGGCTTTGTGAGTCGTGTATTTTAGAATTTCTATGTTTGGCTGATTTCTATGTAGGTTGTAGTTTAAGGAGGTTCGATTGGAGCATAAGGGGTATTCGATTTCTACGCAGTTGCTTTTTTTAGTAGGTCTCTTGTTGGGTACCGTTTTGTTGGTACTCACCCCTTACATCTACACATATGTAAGTTCCAAGTCCGAACCCATGTGATCTTCTTTTTCTTCTTCTCCTGATAGTCTAGGCTCATTGAAGGATCTGAGAGGTAGCTACTTGTCATCCTGGCGGACCGTATTTTCCTTTTTCTTTTAATCTTTGTTCTACTTGAGAAACAAAGACAGAGACTTGTATTTATCTTTGAATTATGTATTTTCATAAGTGGCTTGTACATGTGAAAACCATGTCTTGGAATGTTGTTTAGAATGAATAAGTTTTCCGCCTTTGTCTTCTTCTTGCTTTACTGTTTTCTGCATTTTCTTTCTTTTCGTTGGGTTGAGGCTGACTTGTCTTTGTGGGAATAGAAAAGTGTCATCACGTCCATTTTTGGGCCGTGACAGTATCATTATGCTATCCCGTCAATATTTGTTCAATGAGAATATCTTCTTAGTGCAAGTGTCATTATTCCCCTAAGTGTAGACGCTGCCACATTAAAAATCAAACAAGGTGTGTCTGTTATCCTGTAGGCTGAAGGAGTATTGGTGTGATACATATGTGCAATAAACATTAGGGGTCATTGGAATTAGTTTTTATCGTTGTGTGAATTGTCATACAACAAAATTTATCACTCTAGTATTAATATAGCACCATTTGAGGCACTTTAGGGAAGAAGGTGTAGAACGCCTATAGGGTGATTTTAGATGGATGATGTGCAGCCCTTCGGGATTGACTTTGTAAAGGAAGCATACCTAATGAAACTTCATCGCAAGTGCGGAGCTAAGCCTTGATCACAATCGTGGAGCTATAGGAACTTGCGACTCACAACTTAAAAATGATGAACATTTTGTATATAGAAGATTTGTGAATCTCTAGTGAAGACCAAAACCATAGTAAGTACATTTATTTTATTTCGTAAAAAAATATTACTTTTTTTTAATCAAATTTGGACTCCTGGTCCTTTATTAAAATTGACTAATGGACCTAAGATAGTCCATTAGTGAACAAAAAGAATCAACCCTAAATGGCCCAAAAGTGACCATTCATGTATAAATCGACTAGACCCCACGATGAGGTTTCCTAATTTGTGACCTCTATTTCTACTTTGTCTTAACACTATCGCCGCTTGGAAGATGTTTATCCTTGTGATTCCCAATAGTGATCGTCTCCTTCTCCTTCTATGAGATAACTAACATCCTTCAAAGACAAGCTTCTCCAATCGCATCCTTTAGCGGCTTGTACAGGTTTGTGTCTTTTATCTCTGCTCCTTTACGTTTCTTTAATTTGAGCTGATGTGTCCAGTTTCTTTGAAGGTGTACTACCCGGTTCGAATGTATGAGTTCATGAAGAACTCTTGGGAGAGAGAGAACCTTGTACTGTAATTTCGAGAATCTTTGTAAGTAGCCTTCTTTCCTCTTACCTTGTGATGGTTTTTGATTTATAACACCCTGTTTTTCCTTAGTTGAAGATGAATAGGAGACGACCTGCTCCTGCGCTTCATTGTCATGATCTCTTAGTTGGATGCAAGTTAAGATTGCAGATCTGGTTCCTTGGTTCTCGCGTTCTGCTGGTGCATGTATCCCTTTTTGCTGACTCTCATAACTTAGATTAGCTAGTTCATGCACAGCCCTTTTGCTCCAAACGTAGCTTCAAACTGATCTATCTATATTGTTGTGGAACTCAGTGGCTTCAGATTTGTACCTAAGCATGTTAGTCGTTGTTGTTGCTGTAAATCTTCCTTGTTTTAACTTTGATTGAAGGAATCTGTTGTTTGTCTATATTATGAATTCCCCTTCCCATGCTTATTAGCTGATTATAGTTTTGAAATTGTTGCTTTTCCACCAGAGGCGAACCAAGGATTTAAAGATAGGGTAAGGGTAAAGGTGGGGCCAGATGAGGTGGCAAAAATGAGTAGTTAATAAAGACAATTTTTAAAAAGGTAGATTTTTAAGTAAAATCTGATTTTGAAAGACAAAAAGATACTACCTCCCATGGGATTTGAAACCACGTTGCTGTACTCGAAAATGGAGCCTTCAACCACTGCTCGCAGACGACTTTTGATTACAACGATGCACAATTATATATACTATCATTTTATAGAGTATCTATACATATATATACGGAAAAAATTTAAAAGTTGTCGGGTGCACTTGCACCCTCACGGATGCATGTGGGTCCGCCTCTGTTTCCTCAAAATATGGTTGATTGTAACATTCATTTGGGACATAATCTCTTGGATGACTTCTACCCTTTCAACTACTTCCAAAGGAATCCTCCAATTTCTGATCAACAACTTTTTCAAAGTAAGGGAGTCTGTTTCCAGACTCACTTGTTGGTAATCTTGGCTTAAACAAAACATTAACGCCTTCCAGATGGCCATTGATTCTTCATCCATGTTTGTGGTCACTCCTATGTCTTGTGCTTCTGCATAGAGTAGCTCTCCTGTGTTGTTTCTGATGCAAAAACCATCAGTATTACATTTAATCCAACCCTCCTCAGGCAGCTTCCAATCCACTAGGTGGTAGTATAGCGTAGGCTTATAGTTCTGTAGTTGATCTACCATTCCTTTCCACTGATATGGAACCTCCTTAAGCGATGGGAATTTTACTCTTATTAACTGATGAATTATCATTTGACATTGATGATTCATCCAAGTAAAAGAGTATTCCTTCCCATGTCTTTTTGCATTTCTTCTTTTCCAAAGTTCCCACATTAAAACAGTTGGGACTGCCTTTAGAACTTGATCTAGCTTGTTATTTGCTTTATGTTTCCACCATTTAATAATGAGTTGTTGGAGTCCTTCAATCTTTATACCTGCACAAGAAGCAAATTGCTTCCATAGCTTTTGGACTATGGAGGCCGTTACAAATAAATGTGTCATTATTTTCATATCCCTTTGTTCACAATAATAGCATTTGGATACCAATTGTATCCTCATGCTTTTAAGGTTGTCATCAGTTGCAATCGTCCTTCTCCATATTCACTAGTGGAAGAAAGATATCTTAAAAGTCAAGCCGTTGATCCAAATATTCTTAATCTAGTCAATTTCTTCTTTTTTCTCCTTAGATTGTTGAAAGCTGAGCTCATTATAAAACTTCCCCTTGCCTTTCCTAACCACAAAGCCTTATCAATTTTTTCTTCATTCATGTTGGGCTTAATGGTGTCCGTGATATGCACCACCATCTCTTATGATATGAAAGAAAGTAGTTTTTTGACATCTTGTGAACAATTTATGATAAAAGCCTTTACTTCCAGATCTTCCTCTCTCACTGCCTCATCTCCCATGTATAAAGTATAAAGCTGCCAATAGAATGAAAGGAACAATGTATTTTATTGATTGTAACTAAGTATATATAGATTCTGTACAACTTCTACAACAAAGAGATAAACTAAGAAAAAGGTAAGACTTATCTATAACCTATATACAAGGAGGAAGTTACAACAGAGTCCTAAAGAGAAGACACTACTAAATCTGATCCGTTATTACGCCCCCGCAAGTTGGTGGTGTCAACAACACCCAACTTGGAAAATTGCTGAACAAAAGAAGCTTTGGGAAGAGGTTTTGTGAGTATGTCAGCCACTTGATCAGCTGAGTGAAGGTGGTGAACTTCAATATCCTTGTTCTGAACTTGTTCACGAACAAAGTGAAAATCAATGGCGACATGCTTCATCCTACTATGAAAGACCGGATTGGAACAAATGTAAGTGGTGCT
>JAJOOD010017099.1:0-16821 GCA_029582525.1 Solanum tacnaense | reverse complement strand
AGGAAAACATGATAAACAGATAATCTAGTTCATAATAATCTAATATGAATTTAATCGATTATGAATATGATAGGAAGGAATAATTGAAAAATAAAAAACTGCATAACAACGAACATGACTACATACATGCATGATGAAATGATAAAAAACTACGAAACTTTAATCTTATATATACTTAAAAATATAGAAATAATTGAATTAAGAAGAATAATATGGGAAATTTTTTTAATGATAACGAATCAGAAGATATATTAAATCAAGAATGGTATGAAATAGACCTAAATGATTTAGACTCCGAAAGAATAGAATGGTATGATTTAGAAATAAATTCAGATTAAAATGAACTACGAATATTTACAATATTGGATAGAATCTATGGAAGATATAAAACTATTAGAACAATTAATGGAGGAAAATTTATTTATGTACCGAAGAACCCAAGATATGTTATATCTAGAATATATCATAAATAATATTAAAGAAATATTCAGATTAAAACAACTATCGGAAGAATATTACAATAATTATTATTACATTTTACCATGAATTCCTCAACTACCAGTTCCTTAACAAAAAATATTATAAGAAAAATAGTAAAAATAAATTACTCACCTACCACACTACCACTTCCATGAATTCCTCAACTACCAGTTCAGCACTGAAAAATCATGAATTCCTCAACTACCAGTTCCGCACCGAAAAAGCCTCAAGGAGGCAATAGGGGCGGATCTTCCATGGAGAGACCTACATATGCCAAGTGTTGTAAGAAACCTGAGGGGAAATGTCTTACCGGAATGGGTGTGTGCTATGGATGTGGCAAAAGTACACATCAATTGAAAGAATGTCCAACTCATGCGGCAAGGGGAAAGAGGGTAACCAAACTCCTCCAAGTTGTTCTAATGCCGATGCTCCCAAGAAGAATCACTTCTATGCTATCCAATATAGAAGTGATCAAGACTGGTCCTCGGACATTGTTACCGGTATATTACAAGTATTTTCAATTGATGTTTATGCATTATTAGACCCCAGTGCCACTTTATCTTTTGTTACTCCTTTTGTGGCTATGAAATTTGAAGTGTCTCCAGAAGAGTTAAAAGAACATTTTTCCATGTCTACCCCGGTAGGTGATTTGGTTATAGTTGAAAAAATGTATAGGAGATATACTATCTCTTTATCTCATAGATTCACTTTGGTTGATTTGATATAATTAGATATGTTGGACTTTGTTGTCATCTTGGGAATGGATTGGTTGCATGCTTGTTTTGCTTCCATTGATTGTAGAACTCGGGTAGTAAAGTTTCAATTTCCAAATGAGCCCATTTTGGAATGGAAGGGGGGAAATTCAATCCCTAGAGGTCAATTCATTTCATGTCTAAAGGCTTGTAAAATGATTTCTAAGGGTTGTATCTATCATATTGTAAGAGTTAAGGACATTGAGTCCGAGACTCCTCCTTTAGAGTCGGTCCCCGTAGTAAGGGAATTTCCAGAAGTCTTTCCCGATGACTTTTTTGAAATTCCTCCGGAACGGGAAATAGACTTCGGCTTTGATCTTTTGTCGGATACTCAACCCATATCAATTCCCCCTTACCGGATGGCTCCGGCTGAATTAAAAGAATTAAAGGCACAACTCAAAGATTTTCTAGACAAGGGTTTCATTCAGCCAAACATATCTCCATGGGGTGCTCCGATATTGTTTGTGAAAAAGAAAGATGGGTCCCTTAGGATGTGTGTTGATTACCGCCAATTGAACAAGGTTACTATAATGAATAAGTACCCTCTCCTTAGAATTGATGATTTGTTTGACCAACTCCAAGGGACGAGTTACTTTTCAAAGATTGACTTAAGGTCGGGCTACCGCCAACTTAGGGTGAGATAGGTTGACATTCCTAAGACGGCCTTCTGAACGAGATATGGCCACTATGAATTCCTAGTCATGTCTTTTGGTCTAACAAATGCCCCGGCGGCGTTCATGCATCTAATGAATAGGGTATTTAGGCAATATCTTGATTCGTTTGTGATTGTCTTTATTGATGATATTTTGATCTATTCAAGAAGTGAGGGTGACCATATGAAGCATTTGAGGATTGTATTGCAAGTCTTTAATGACCACCAATTATATGCTAAGTTTAGCAAGTGTGAGTTTTGGCTAAGTTCGGTTCCATTCCTTGGTCATATTGTGTCGGGCATGGGTATAATGGTTGATCCTAGGAAGATGGATGCGGTCAAGAATTGGCCTAGACGTTTAGCTCCTACCAATATTAGAAGCTTTTTAAATTTGGCCGGTTACTATAGGATGTTTGTTGTGGGTTTTTCTTCTATTGCCCCTCCATTAACGACCTTAACTCAAAAGAAAGCAAAGTTTGTGTGGTCGGAGGCTTGTGAGAAAATCTTCCAAGAATTTAAGAATAGACTCACATCCGCTAAGGTGTTGACCTTACCGGAGGGTACTGATGGGTTTGTGGTATATTGTGACGCTTCTCGAGTGGGTTTGGGATGTGCCCTCATGCAACGGGGTAAAGTGATTGCCTATGCTCCAAGGAAACTCAAGGTACATGAAAATAATTATCCAACTCATGATCTCGAACTAGCGACAGTGGTGTTTGCTTTGGAAATATGGCGACACTATCTCTATGGGTTGCATGTAGATGTGTTTACCGACCACAATAGCCTTGAATATGTGTTTAGCCAAAAAGATTTGAATCTCCAACAAAGAAGTTGGTTATAACTTTTAAAAGATTATGACATGAGTGTCCTTTACCACCCCGGCAAAGCCAATGTGGTTACAGATGCCTTAAGTAGATTGTACATGGGTAGTGTGGCTCATGTAGAAGATGAGAAGAAGGAATTGGTTTGTGATGTGCATAGGTTAGCCCGTCTAGGTGTCCAACTTGTGGATTATGGCTCATCATAGTTCTGAATCATACTTTGTAGTTGATGTGAAGTCTAAGCAACATCTTGATCCTATTTTGATGGAATTGAAAGAGTCGGTTATCAATACGTCTGTTGAGGTTTTCTACCAAGGGGGAGATGGGGTGCTTAGGTACCAAGGTAGGTTGTGTGTGCTGGATATTGATGGTTTGAGGGAGAAAATTATAGAACAGGCTCATGGTTTGCGATATTCTATTCATCCGGGAGCCACCAAGATGTACCGTGGCTTACGGGAAGTCTATTGATGGAATGGAATGAAGAAGGATATAGCGGGTTTTATGTCCAAGTGCCCGAATTGTCAACAAGTCAAGGCCGAACAAATGAAACCGGGAGGTTTTCTCCAAGATATAAAGATTCCCACTTTGAAGTGGGAGGAGGTGAATATTGATTTTGTTGTGGGGTTGCCTCGTACTCGAAGGCAACACGATTCTATTTGGGTCATTGTTGATAGGATAACGAAGTCATCCCATTTCCTTCCCGTCAATACTAATTTTTTGGCGGAAGACTATGCTAAGTTGTACATCAAGGAGGTAGTGAAGTTGCATGGGATTCCTTTGTCCATCATATCAGATAGAGGTTCTCAATCCACTTCACATTTTTGGAAGGCATTTCAACAAGGACTTGGTACCAATGTTAAACTTAGTACCGCCTTCCACCCTCAAATGGATGGTCAAGAAGAACGGACCATTCAAACCTTATAGGACACGTTGAGGGCGAGTGTGATTGATTTCAAGGGTTATTGGGATGATCATCTTCCTTTGATAAAATTTGCCTACAACAATAGTTACCAATCTAGCATTGCCATGGCTCCGTTTGAAGCACTATATGGAAGAAGGTGTTGATCTCCAGTTGGGTGGTTTAAGGTAGGTGAGTTTTCTCTAATTGGTCCCGAACTAGTCTATGATACCATTGAAAAAGGTCAACTCATTAGAGAAAGGTTGAATACGGCCCAAAGTCGGCAAAAGTCCTATGCCAACAATAGAAGAAAGGATCTTCAATTTGAGGTTGGTGATTGGGTCTACTTGAAAATCTCGCCTGTGAAAGGTGTGATGAGGTTTGGCAAGAAGGGGAAACTTAGTCCCCGGTATGTGGGCCTTTACCAAATCTTGAAGCGTATTGGGAAAGTTGCTTATGAGGTGGACTTGCCAAATGAGTTGGCTCCGGTTCACCCGGTGCTTCATGTTTCCATGATCAAAAAGTGTATTCGTGATCCGGTTTCCATCTTTCCTTTATATGGTTTAGGGATTGATGAAAACCTTTCTTATGTAGAAGTCCCAGTTGAAATTTTGGATCGGAAAGTGAAAAAGTTGAGAAATAAGGAAGTAGCTTCCGTTAAGGTTCTATGGAGGAATCACTTAGTTGAGGGTGCTACATGGGAGGCTGAGACCGATATGAAGTCCCATTATCCTCATCTTTTTCCTTCTACTCCTATTCAACCATGAGGTAACTAGTTCCACTTAAGTTTAGTGTTTTGGGAGTCATGTGTGTTGTGTGATTTTTCCAGGACTTCCCTATGTTGTGCATTCTCTAGTGAGAATTCATGTTTAGTATATATTGGGTTTTCATGATTTACATATTCCTCATGTTGATTGCATTTTTACTCCATGAGATGAAATGATGAACATGTTTTATGATGTGTTGATGAGATGACATGTTCGCTCTATATTGTTGTGTTGAGCTTACTTGAGTTGGAGAAGTAAGTTCCTCCCATGCTTATGTGAATTGATGGGTTGCATGCATATTGAGTTAGTAGAAGTAGTTCCTACTTTCTTGCATTGCTTTGGCCATGTTGTAAAAAGGAGTTGAGGTTTCCTCCTTTTGAAAAGTACAAGTTGTGAAGAGTGCAATTGTGAGTTTTGCACATTTTTAATGATTCATGCATAATGGGCTGTTATTCTATAGTTTCTAACTTAGTTTGGTGTCTTGGTCATCATTCGGGGATGAATGTTCCAGAGGGGGAGATAATGTAACACCCCGTACATCTGATGACCTAAGCTAGAGCCTAACGTGTAGTCTAATAGCTTAAGGAAGTTAAAATGTAAGGTGAGAGTCTTAAAATAATTTTACTAACTTAATACTAGGTTTCTAGTGCCTAAACGTCAAGGCACGACCCCCCCTAGGACCCCTCAAGGTTCCATGAAGAGGACCCAAGGGAAGGTCCAAAAAAGTTGTCAAAAATAGTCTCATCCACAAACTAGGGACCACGGGGTGTGGACTGACTCATGCCCCGAAGATGGGAGTAGTGAGTCCGGACTTGGCCTCCTCAATGGTCCCCAAAACTCCATAGTCTCAGTCCCATTCCAAGAGCGTGTAGTACGGTCCGTGGACCAACTCACACCCCATGGAAGAGTCACATGGATTGAGACTTAGTATCCTCACATTTTCCTTGATTTCCCCCTTCTCTGAACTTGTTGACGGAAGCACAACATGAGGCGTCACCCCACCTACTGTCCGTAGGTAGGGGTTTCGTAGATGGAGTCTGCCAAAAGCTGATGCAAATCCGCCAAGGCTCAAACATTTCAATAATTTCTTAGTTAATTAAATAAGGGAAAAAACAGTTATTATTAGTTATTTTAAGTATATTAAAGTATTTTTAAGTATTATAACAAGTCTTTTAACCCCTCACAACTCACACTCAAACCCACTTCCCTCTCAAAATATTTTCTCTCTAAGCTCCTTAGAAGAACAAAGAAGAGGCTCAAGATTAGGGTTCAAGCTCCAAGATTTTCACTCCAATTTAGTGGGGAAATATCAATTAAGGTATGGGGAATTTGATTCATGGAACACGTTTCTCCATGAAGCCCTTCAACTCTTGATTTCGAAATTGGTAACTTGTTCAAACACTAGGGTTTCCATTGCAACCATGGGTTCTTCCTAAAAACGGTTTCATTATGTTAATTGCATTATATTATGGATGATTTGATGTTTAATGGTGATTTCCATTGTAAAATCCCCCTTGAACCCATGAACACCCCCATGATGCCAATTTCAAGTATTGTGATGGGTGTATTGATGCAAGATGATTACTATGAATTGTTTCTATGTAAATTTAGTTATTTAATCTTGTTTTGTTCAAGCCTATTGTAGTATCTTTAGGTGTAATTGTGGGACATGATTCTTGACCTTGGAAGGGGTAAATTGCTAAGGTTTGTACATATTGATGTAATTTGTGTCTAACCTATTGATTCACTTAGAAAGTAAATCTGCAATGACTAATGTGTAAATTATGGTATTGTTGAAAGCTTGTTTTTCCTTTACCCTTATATTTAATGATGCATGAATAGTCTAGGATGATGATGATGTATTGTGTTGATTGAAAGTCTATTTCTCATTAAGACACTATGAATGTAATGTGAAAGTCCACTCACACACTAATGCTGATTCTAAGGTTAAAAGTACATTCTCATCTTTAATAAATCTATGAGCTATTTTGATGGGTTGTAGTGAATGAGGGATAGAGAATTCCTTCACACATGTAAATGCAATTCAAAACTTAATTATGTATAATTTGGGAAATAATTCTTAGCACCGAGTGGATATGGACAATGAGGTAAAGGCCCTCCCGCCAATGCAATAGTGAGGGTTATCCAAAGTGAACTCATGCGATGGAAGCCCCTCCGCCAATGCAATAGGGCGGGTTTCTAGAAGCAATCTACCTATCCCATAAATATGTGCCAACATAGGACTTAGCTAGTCGATCCACCTATATGCTAATACATTTAGTCCTACCTTAGACAAGTAAGACACCTTCTTTCGGTGTGGGGTCCTCACATGGTCTATGTCGGTTATGGTTATTCTTCCCTAAATGAATGATAATGAATGAGACTTGAACTATACTATTACTTCTTGGTGAGTTTACTTAGTAGGAGTGGGGGTATGGTACTTCACTTCCACATTGGACAAGTTGACTTAGTAGGATGTTGTGGGATGGTTCCTTTATATTGTGATGAGATACAAATGCATACATGTGTCTTGAATGGTTAGTTGTTATTAATGACTATCCATGTATTCAAACTAATGTTCATCACTATTTCCTTATTGATGACTAATGATTATAATGAGGTCTAAAGATAATATGCATGACCAAGGTAGCTTCAAGAGGGTGCCTACTAGGGTTGGTACTATGGGATGCCAACCATACAATACACAAGTGTTTCTAGAGGTTGCTAAGGTGTTAATATTACCCTGTAATGAGTGTAAGTGTTATTGTGGCTAGTGTTGTACATTGTAAATGCGTGTTGGTTTCAAAATTTGACAAAGGCATACTTTTCAAATAAAAATGTCCGTTTTTTTTAATCATATTTAAGGATTTTATGCATGTTTCCATACTTAGTACATATTATGTGCTAACCCCTTCTTTATTCTACATCTTAATGAGTGTAGGTTCCGGCTATGTGACTTTTACTCTCCTTTTGAAGAAGACCAGGATTGCTTATCCCTAAGTTGTGGTGAGTCCTCAAATTTGAGTACGGGATTTCTTATTTCTTAGTTTCTATTGTACTTCTCATGTTGAGACTTTTATTGGTGTAAAGTCCTAAGTCCCAAACTTTGTATTCCTTTGTTTTGGATGGTGTATGAGACACAGTCTAGATTTCCTATTACTTTCTTTTATGAAAAGTGAAGTTGAACTTCGATTGTAAAGTTTTCAATTTTCCGCACTATCTTCTATGTCTTATGTAATGATGATGCAAGAGGCTTGTATAAGACCCATTCGGGGTCAAGTACACCATGTTACATCTAGGGAGTACTCTCGGGTCGTGACATTACCAAATCTCATAACACCTTCATGGGTGAAACTTTCAAATATACCCAATCATCTACTTAAAATTGTAACTCCCTTCTCCTAACATCAGTGTAGTATTTCTGATGACTATGCGCTGTTTTCAACCTCTCTTGAATAACTTTAACCATCTCTATATCTTGATTAACTAAGTCTGGTCCTATCAACCCAACTTCACCAACTTTAAACCATCCAATATGAGATCTACATCTTCTCCCATAAAGAGCTTCATAAGGAGCCATCTGTATGCTAGAGTTGTGACTATTGTTATATGCAAACTCAATGAGAGGTAGGTGATCATCCCAATTACCTTTGAAATCAATCACACAGGCCCTCAACATATCTTCTAGAGTTTGAATAGTGCGCTCTGCTTGACCATCTGTCTGAGGATGAAAGGTCGTGCTTAAGTTCACTTTTGAACCCAAGCCTTTCTGAAAAGTTTTCCAGCACTATGCAGTAAATTGTGCACCTCTGCCTGAGATAATCGAGAGTGGCATCACATGAAGTCTAACTACCTCTTGAAGATACAACTTTGCATAGTCCTCTGTTGTGTCGATAGTCTTTACCAGCAAAAAGTGGCCTGATTTTGTTATTCTATCGACAACACCAAATAGAATCATGCTTCCCGTGAGACCATGGTAAACCTATGATGAAGTCCATATTGATCATCTCCTGCATCCAATTCAGAGGTTCTATATTCTGAGCCATACCTCCGGGCCTTTGGTGTTCTACTTTAACTTGTTGGCAATTTGGACTCTTAGCAACAAACTCTACAATGCCTTTCTTCACACTATTCCACCAATAGACTTCTCTCAAATCGCGATACATCTTTTTTGAAGTCGGATGGATAGAATATATGGAGCTATGAGCTTCCTCCATGATTCTCTCATGGAGTTCATCCACCTTTGGTACACACAACCTACCTTGATACCTCAATACACCATCTCCCCCTTGTTCAGAAACCAATACTTTTTGCTTATGAACATTTGCCTTCAATTCAAGCAAAATAGGGTCTTGGTCTTGCTTCTCCTTAACATCAGACACTAATGATGATTCAACCTCATTCATCTCCACTACCCCTCCTTCTGTGGAATCCATTAGTTGAACTACCAATCGTGCAAGTCTATGCACATAATTTGTTAGCTATTTCTTATCTTCCTCAAAGTTGTCGGTGCTACCCATAGACAACTTGCTCAAGGCATCAGCAACAACATTAGCCTTACCTAGGTGGTAAAGAATACTCATGTCATAATCCTTCGGTAATTCTAACCACCTCCTTTGTCTGAGATTAAGCTCTTTCTGAGTAAACACATACTAAAGACTCTTGTGATCGGTGAACACAACCACATGAACACTATGAAGGTAATGGCACCATATTTTCAAAGCAAATACTACGGCAGCCAACTCTAGATCATGGGTTGGTAGTTCCTCTGATGAACTTTCAACTGTCTGGAGGCATAATCTATAACCTTGGCATTCTGCATTAACACACAACCCAAACCAACTCTAGACGCATCACAATATACGACAAAACCTTGAGTACCTTGTGGTAAAGTTAACACTAGGCAGTAGTAAAATTCTTTTTCAATTCCTAAAAGCTTTTCTCACAACCTTCAAACCATTGAAATTTCATTGTTTTCTGAGTCAACTTGGTTAAAGGGGATGTAATATGTGAGAACCCCTCTACGAACCTTCTATAATAGCCAGCCAAACCCAAGAAACTTCTAATATCAGTTGGAGATGTGGGTCTAGGCCAATTTTTCACTGCCTCTATTTTCTGAGTATCAACTTTAATTCCCTCTCCATAAATAATGTGGCCCAAGAATGCCACAGACTCAAGCAAAAACCCACACTTGGGGAACTTGGCATACAACTCCCTATCTTTAGAGTTTGGAGAACTATCCTGAGATGACTAGCATGATTTTGCTCATTCCTTGAATAGATTAGTATGTCATCAATGAATACGATAACAAACATATCTAAATAAGGCTTGAATACTCTATTCATAAGGTCCATGAATGTTGCAGGCACATTGGTTAAACCAAAGGACATAACTAGGAACTCATAATGACCATAACGGGTCTTGAATGCTGTCTTTGGAATATCACAATCCCTTACTCTTAACTGATGGTAGCCTGATCTGAGGTCTAGCTTAGAGAAACAGGTAGCACCTTGAAGTTGATCGAAGAGTTCATCAATCCTCGAAAGAGGATACTTATTCTTTATGGTAGCCTTGTTCAACCGGTGGTAGTCTATACACATCCTAAGGGAACCATCCTCTTCCTCACAAATAAGACCGGAGCTCCCTAAGGTGACACACTTGGTCGAATGAAACCTTTATCTAGGATATCTTTCAACTCCTCCTTCAACTCTTTTAACTATGTTGGCGCCATTATGTATGGCGAAATAGATATAGGAAGAGTATCTGTAACAATATCTATACCGAAGTCTATTTCTCTCTTAAGATGGACTCCGGGTATATCATCACGAAAGACTTCTTTAAACTCACTCTTAATTGGAAATGACTCAATAGGAGGTGTCTCAACACTAAAGTCATTAACTCGAACTAAGTGATAGACACATCCCCTAGAAACTAAGTTTTTCTCCTTAAGGTACAAAATTAAATGACCCTTAGGCACTGCTGAACTACTACTCCACTCTATAACTGGCTCATTAGGAACTTAGAACCTGACAACTCGAGTTCTACAATCAATGGAGGCATAACATGCATGAAGCAAGTCCATACCTAGAATGACATCAAAATTCACCATGTCTAACTCAACCAAATCAGCCATGGTGTTCTTGTGATTGATGGAAACTGTACAATCACGATAGACTCGCTCAGCTAGAATAGACTCCCCAACAGGTGTAGAAACACAAAAGGGTTCGCAAAGTTTCTTAGGAAGAACATCAAAATTATATGCAACATAAGGTGTCACAAAAGATAAACTTGCTCCTAGGTCTAGCAAAGCGTAGACATCAAGAGTAAAGACTTTGATCATACTAGTGACAACATCTTGGGAATTCTCTTGGTTATGACGACTAGTGAGCGCATAGAGGCGGTTTGATCCTCCGCCAGTACCGGAATTATCTCCTCTTGGTGCAGCCTTGTCTGGTGGAACAACTGATGAAGATTGGGCGATATTGCCCTGATTCCCGTTACCTTGTCAGTTCGTAGGGCACTCTTTCATGAAGTGACCCTGTTGTTCACACTTGAAACAACCTGTGGAGCTATCGTGATACTTACCTATGTGATTCCTTCCACACTTAGCACATGCAGGAGCCCAGTTACCTCTTTGTGCCACACTACCCTGAGATTGGGCAGGTCTAGTTTTGAAGTGTTTGGAATTTTGACTATTATACTCAAATTTGTTTCTGGGTGTAGGTGCATAAGCAGATAATGGGGCAAGTCCCTTTTGTGTTTGCTGAAAGGACTAACGGTTCACATTACTCCTTTCCTGCCTGGACACACTCCCTATCTTAGCTTTCTTGTTTCTAAATTCTTCTCTATCCGTCAATTTCTCTTCCTCAACCCGCTGCACATAAACCATCAACCTTGTTATATCCATGTCACCTATTAGGATCACAACCTTACCTTCCTTACTCGACAGAAGAGACAACCCAGTAACAAATAAACTTATCCTGCTACTCATATCCGCAACCTTCTTCGAAGCATATCGGGAAAGTTGGATAAACATCAAACCATACTTATGAACACTTAATGAATCCTGCTTAAGGGTAAGGAATTCCTGTACCTTGGCTTCTCTCATTTCATGGGGAAAGAAATGCCCCAAGAACGTACTCTCGAACACAGCCCAACTCAAAATCGGTGCATCCTCAGCCCTACGTTGCTTACACTGGTCAAACCAAGTCCTAGAAACATTCTTTAGTTGATATGCAACTAGTTCCACTCGCTCAACATCGACAACGTGCATAACCTTAAACACCTTTTGCAATTCCTCAATAAAGTTTTTCGGATCCTCAGTAGTGCTTGAACCAGTGAAGCTTGGAGGATTTATCCTCAGGAAATCTTGGATCCTCGAAGTATCAGCCTCTTCCTGTCGAACCCCTCTTTGTTGTCCAACCTGGTTGGTCACAGCTTGACTTAGTATTCAGATTGCTTCCCAAAAAATTCAGCATTGGTGACCTCTCCTTGGGGTCACACTTCTGGTGCATTAGGTACCCTTTGCTCCTCAACGTTATGCCTAGAAGGACGACCTATGATAGCTATTCATGGAGGCATGATTACTGAAACTCACGCACAAGCACGAATTAGAAAGCAACTTTATAGAGATTATCTCTATCGCATCAAATGAATATCAAGAAACGAGATAGTTCCTAAATGTTACAGCCTCCTAATTATAGATGTGGCACGTTTCACATAGATAACTAGGACTCTATAGACACAACTTCATAGACTCCATAAGACTCTTGAACTCTGTGCTCTGAAACCAAGTTTTTCATACCCCGATCCTACACCCTGGGTGGGACTGGCACTCGAGAACCATTTCTGACCCCAAGCGAACCCTTGGCCTGGCTAGACTATCAGTGGAATACTTTAAGCATTATTACAAGGATCAAATGCATTTATAAAACAACTATCTCAACTTAAACTCAGAATATTTAAGGATAAAACATTCAAACTAGCCATAGATGGCAACTCAAGTGTTATAGCAGAACATCTGAAATACAAGACTAAAGAACTATGACTACTCGTCTATGAAGCCTCTAAAACAAAGAGGGATGTCAAGACAAGACCCCCGATCATCCTATCAACTGCAATACTAAAGTAATGTAAAAGGCGTCCTCCGAAAAGCAAAGAGACTCACCAACTGACTCTGAGAGCTCAACTGGATCAACGAGGCACTAGATGCTGATCCTGGTTACCTGTGTCTGCATCATATAATGATGCAGGCCAAATGGCATTAGTACATTGAATGTACGAGTATGCGAGGGGAATACTAAACCAGACATAAGCTTGAAAAGAATCTGAAAAGAACACTTACCTTGGCTTTACTCAACTCATGTATAACTCAACTCAAATGTAAAGTAAAAACAATAATGATGGTGCAGTTTATACAAAGCATTTAAAACAATAGGTGATAACTCAATGTATTAAAGAGATACAATAACAACTCAATTTACTCATATAATAAAGTAATATAATACTAAGGGAGTTTCTCTAATTGACAACTACCACTATGAGCCTAACTGATGATACATCATCTCGCCCACACTACCAGAACTCTCCTATACTTTGCCATCATATATCACTTCTCAATTAAGTCGATCCACTACTCTATGCTAAAAAGCACTAAGAAATCATCTAAAAAGTATGATCCTTTCTAGCCATGATGGCTACATGGTTTATAGAGACTTGAGTTATTATGAACTCGTGTCCCCATATCGGTGTTCAATACTACTCCCAAAATATACTCAGCTCATATATTTATAAAACAAAACTCTTTCTTTGGTTTTAGATAATTACTCAAAAACTAGCTCAAAAGCTCTGTTGGAAATCATTGTTTCCTCTCTTGTTTAAATGTGAAAACATTTACTCTTTGGGAATACTTAGTTTCCATATACTCTGTTTAAAGAAATGAACTTCATTTGTTACTCTTACTTAACTCAAAACTCAAGTCTTAAAACAAGATTAAAACATTTGTAAAAGACTTCTTGGAAAGACTTTATGAATATTCTAGACTTGGCTCTTAACTTTCCTTGAATTTGAATTTTATTAATTCAAGGTTATGATTCAACTTTATGTACGATTTCTAAGTCTTTAGAAGTCATTTAGAGTATTTAGAATCAATAAGAAGTGTTAGTACACTTTATAAGGACTTAAACGGGCTAAACGATGAAAAACAGGTAAGGGCAAACGACCCAAACGCGTTCCTGGCGCGCCGCGCCAACCCCTAAGTTACTTGGGATCATTTCTGGAGCACTGCTGGCGTGCCGCCCCAGCTTTCTTGGTGCTACGGGGGCACGTCGCGTCAGCCTTCCTGGCGCTATGGGGGTGCATCACGCCAGCATTCCCCATGAAAAACTGACGAACATTTCCTCTTGTTTTCTGATCTTAATTCGATTAATTTCGATTTTTTTTCTCAATAACTCTCTAGACATAGGTACCCAAAACACGAACACAAGAATCTCACTCAAGGAAACTCTAATAATCGACATTAGACTCTCATGAACTCCTCAATCTCAACCCAAATTTAAGAAAGCAAGCAATTCAAGAACGTTCAAACTTCCAATCTTTTTAGGACAAATTCACGCTGAAATAAACATGTTTGGAATGTGGGTGAACGAACCCAACATTATGAAAGTTTCACATACCTTGTAGGATAAAATCCTCAACTAAATCCGCAATCAATTCCTCACGAAGATGATAAAATCTTGATTTCCCTCTTCTCTTTTCTCTTGAGTTCTTCTCTCTAGAACCCTAGCATTAATTTCCAATTGTGCAAACTGAACCAATTCAGTTTTGACCCTAATTAATTCATAAAAAACGAATTAAATCAAGTGGGTATGGAAAAGACCAAAATACCCCTTAAAAATCTAGTTTTGACTTTCCTTATGTAAATAGCCCGACTTCCAATGGGCATATCTTCCTCATACGAACTTGAACTTGAGCAAACTCAGTGATGTTGGAAATATAATTCAAAAATATTTCTTACAGTATCTGGAAGCACACCTAACTCATCCTGATCTAGGAGTTATGGTCGTTTGAAATTGACAAAAATATCAAACTTAACATAACTTAACCAATTTTCTAGATTTTTCATTCTTTCCTAAAATGGTTCTTTCTAATGCTAGCTCTTTCTAGTTCTTTCGAATAGTGAGATGTTACAACGATGTAGTTTAGGTGTAAAACGGCGTAGTTTAATAGACCAATGCATAGGGAAAACACAAAAACAACCTTGACTTAATAGCTGACAAAGCCATCGATGGCCCCTAACCGACGGACCGTGGACTGACAGATGGTTCATCCTGGCAGGGCTTCGCTTTGCTTCAGAGAGTAAGTGCTGGGGTGTAACACTCCAGAAACTAGTAGGCTAAACTAGAGAATAACATGATAGTTTGAGTCGTAAGCATACCTCCCCGTACCTAAAAATTAATGTTTATGTGTTAGAAATACAAGGTTCAAATCCCAAGGAACAACCACTGGTCCTTGAGGAAGGCACCAATAATTTGCATGGGCAGTGACCCACGAGGGGCCACTCACATCCCATAGGCCCCTCATGTCTCGTGTGTGAGGGGCCGTAGGTCAAGTCCATAAATTTAGGCCACAAAACCCCGACCCACACTTCACTTGCACATGTCGTGGGTCCAACCATGGTCCGTCTGTGAGGGGGTCGTGGGTCGTGACCTGACATAGTTTTTGGGAATTAGTTGAGGGATACTTTGGGGTTTTACATTTTAAGTTAATAATAAGTGACATCATTTTACACTAAATTAGACTAACTATATAATATTTTAAGACCCCCAAATTAAGTCATCTTCATCACAATTCCAAAATCCCAAATCAAAACCAATTTTTCCCTCGAAACTCTCTCTAGAACTCCAAGGTAAAAGAAGAAGGAGGGTGAAGCTAGGGTTCAAAGAACAAGATTTTCCACTCAAATTCGTTGGATTTCATCACCAAGGTATGGTAGTCCTTCATCCATGGATTCCCTCCAAAACTCAATTTCAAGGATAGAAATTCACCAAAAAAAGCTAGGGCTTTACTTCAAGTCATGTATTCCTTTAAAAAATGATTCTATTGATTTAATTACTTTATATAATGATTGCATTGATGTTTTTTTATGGTTTTATTATGAAATCTCCCAAAAATCCATGAAATCCCCATATTCCCAAATATTGACCTTGTGATGTGGGTGAATTGATGAAAGAAGGATATTATGAGATTATGCTTGTAGTAATTGATCTATTTGAATCATGTTATTATCCATGTCTAATGCAGTAACTATAGATGTGTTGATTGAATTTGATCCTTGATCCTTGAAGGGTAAATTATGATATTATGCACGAATATGAGATTTATGTGCATGCTTTAAGAACACTTTGAGAGTGAAGTGTTCATGATTATGATGATGTTGTTGTATTGATTGAAAGGCTATTCTCATGAATGCATAATGAACATAATGTGAAACGTTTTCTCACATAATTAAGATTCTAGTTTGAAAGGCAATTCTCACCTAATTGGATCTAATGTTATATCTAGACATGGATAGAGAAAGTTAATTCTCATGCATGATATAATGAGATATTTTACTGAAATGAGTTATTGTCACGACCCGAGAGTACCCCCTAGTCGTAACATGGCGTATTCGACCCCGGAGGGGTCTTATACGAGCCACATAGTCATTCATTGCATTCAATAATGAAAATAGTGCGGAATAAACAAAAACTTATTTACATCCACACATTTAAACTTCATTAAAACAACTTTAAAAACACACAGCGGAAGTCTAAGTCTCACATGGCCATCTTAGACACAGTCACAAAACATAAGTAGGGACGCGACCCTTTACAATCAAAAGAAGTCTATTAAGTCTATTACATGAACAAAAGAACTTAAAAGTCTTATCCTCGAACCCATGAGGACATACCAAGTCTTGGAGGAAAGCAATGGATTGAGCATACACTATGAGCCTAGAAATGTTCATGTCATTATGGAGCATTGCCGTATGGCACTCTTCCTTGACTAGGTCGGATACACCGGTCACAAACCTACTCATCTCATCCCTAGGGTTTGACACCAAAGATGGAGCATACTTAGACAATTGGGTAAACCTCAAGGAGTACTCTTGCACACTCGTATTGCCTTGTCTAAGGTTGATAAACTCCTCAACCTTACACTCCCTCTTCTCACGGGGAAAATACCTACCAAGGAAAGCTTCCTTAAACTCCTCCCATTCCATAGGATCCGCTCCCACCGGCCTATTAGCCTTCCATTGAGTCAACCAAATTTGGGCAACATCTTTCAATTGATAGGAGGCAAGCTCCGCCTTTTCTTTTGAAGTCACCCCCATAGCACTCACTACCTTATACACTTCATCCAAAAATTCTTGGGGATCCTCTCCCACCTTAGAACCTAGAAACACCGGAGG
>JAJOOD010017098.1:0-24256 GCA_029582525.1 Solanum tacnaense | reverse complement strand
AGGTAAAAGTGTCACCGCATTCTTGAAAAAGAATATCTTCTCCAGATTTGGTACACCGAGGGAGATTATCAGTGATGGAGGTTCCCACTTTTGTAATAGGTTGTTCAAGGCACTACTTGAGAAATATGGTGTCCGCCACAATGTAGCCACTCCTTACCATCCGCAGACTAGTGGGCAAGTTGAAGTGTCTAAGAGAGAGATCAAATATATTTTGGCGAAGACTGTGAATGCTAATAGAACGGATTGGTCAAGGAAGCTTGATGATGCTCTATGGGCCTATCGCACTGCCTACAAGACTCTCATATGTATGTCTCTTTACCAACTTGTATATGGGAAGTCTTGCCATTTACCTGTAGAGCTAGAGCATAAGGCTATGTGGGCGATGAAGAAGCTAAATTTGGATTGGGGCACCGCATCTAATCAGAGAATGAATGACTTGAATATGCTTGATGAGTTTCGCCTAAAAGCTTATGAAAGTCCAGCATTGTACAAAGAGAATATGAAGAGGTATCATGATCAAAGAATTGAAAAGCGAGAATTTGTGGTGGGTGATCTTGTGCTTCTATTCAACTCTAGGTTGCGCTTGTTTTCGAGCAAACTCAAGCCCAAATGGACTGGGCCATTTTTGTTCACAAAAGTGCTCCCCTATGGAGCGGTTGAGCTTGAGAATAGTGAAGGAACAAGGTTCACGATTAATGGACAAATGATCAAGATCTATTTGGGAAACGCAGAAAGTGTGCAGGAAGTTGTTGAGACCTACTATTTTGATGAACTCTGAGTAATCAAGAGGCCTGCGTCGGGCCGCGATGTTAAATCAGGCGTTGCTTGGGAGGCAACCCAAGATGTAAAATATAGCCAACAATAGGTTTTTGTTTTCCATTTAGTAGTTTTCTTTGGTTAATTACGTCTTTGTACACAATTAGATAGGTGCTTTAATTACTTGGTTAGTGTTGGCTAGATATAGCATAGGGTTCGTGTCTAAAAAGTGTCCAGAAAATGTAAAAAGAATGGCCTAATGGTTGCTACATGTGCAGGTGCACAAGGAAAAATCTGTAGAAAATGGTCTGGTGCAGAGGTCTACGGACCCCATCGATGGTCCGTAGTTCATTCTACGGACCGTAAATGGCGTCCGTAGATCCCAGGTAAGTGTGAAATTTTACAGTGTGAAAGTGATCTACGGTCCCCATCTACGGACCGTATATCGACCTACGGACCGTAAGTGTGGTCTCATAGGTCCAACCCTAGCTTGACCTCTAATTTAAAACCCCCACTTTCAAATAATTTCTCATTTCGTCTAAATCCTCCCTAACCATTTCTCCGCCTCCCAAATCCCTCAAATCACTCATTCTCACCATAAATACATCATCACCCACACTAAATTCATCCCCCATATTCCAAATTCTCTTTCATTTTTCCCCCAAATTTTTCTAAACCCCCATTTTTCAAACGTTGGTGTCTAGGTGCTGTGTAAGTAGGTGACTTTTGTTGGTGATATTGGAATCACAGTGTCATCACACAATCACACCACTCCTCATTACTTGTAAGGTAATAGACTTTCCCCTCACTTTGAATTTCGGTTCATAGATTGATTATAGAAAGTCGGGAGTTGGGTCTTGACCTTGGGTCGTTAACTGTCTATAAATGCATGCTAAATTTGGAGTACTAACACCCTTGGGACGATGGTCAGTGATTGTGTGTAACTATAGCATAAAATCAATGCAAATAAATAGTCTATATGTAAGTTTTGACTTATGGTTCCACACCTTGTCTTGAAGTTATTGTAAAATTGCGTAATTGGAACCCTTAGAATGACAAACTAGCATGAGTTATGTTGGAATTCATGATTACACTAGGATAATATTGCAATTGGCTTCAAAATGGGTTTCAAAATTGAAACACATCTGAGACCTAGCATAGACCCCGTCTATGGACCGTAAGTCAAGTTACGGACCGTAGATCAGGTTCGTAGATGGAGGCACTTGGAAAAATTCACTAAGTGTGAAACTACGGATGTGGACTACGGTCCGTAGATCAATCTACGGACCATTTTGCATGTCCGTAGTTTCCAACAGAGACCAAATTTTTGGTACCTCTGAGCTACAGAGGGGTTCTACTGACCGTAAATCTACCTATAGACCATAGGTTGCCACTGTAACTTACTGTAAAAAAAAAATTGTCTTGTTCATTTCTAGTTCTAAAATTGTTTCGAGTGGGTTTTAGGTTTGTTTTGGGTACTAACTACTCCTCCATAGGTACCATGGCACCTAAGAAGCAAGTAACTTATACCAAGAAGGGGAAGTCTAAATCATTTGCCCCAACTCTAAGGGTGATTGATGAGGACATCAACACGGAGAAAGATCCCGCATATGTCCCACCAACCATGAGGACATCCTCAACTGCACCCCGGTCTACCAGGAACACACCCCAGAAGGTGGTCACCGACGTAGTCACTGTCTCCCAGTCTGATGAGGATGACACACTGATCGGGTCACCGACTGGGTCTGCTTCTGGGTCTGGAGAGGGTTCCTACTTCAATTTTGCTGCAGGGTTTGCCTCAATATCTGCATCCGGCTCCGCCATCGGCTCAAGTACACACAACCAAGCTGCCTCGTCTAATGAGGCCTCTAGTTCAGAAGAAGTCTCGGTTCCAAGAAATAACAACCTCGATCCAGTGGAAGGGAACCAAGTAGATGGTGTGTTGAGGGGTAGTGGCAGATCTACCGGGATGCCAAAATGCTAAATGAGAAAGAGAGGATGGTCTGGCTTATTACTGAGGAGCGCAGAGTCCTCACGGGGAATCTACACTCCATGCCCGACATTCACCGCCTATTTTAGCTTCACAAGTGCGAGTGGATGGCTTGAGACCCCAAAATGTATAGCGAGGAGATTGTGCAGGAGTTCTATGCTTCCACTCTCCGAGGGTCGATTGATAAGCGGTCCAAGCCCACAACCCATGACCCCCTCAACCCAACCATGGTCCAAGTTTTCTCGGTGGATATCTCTCATGCGACCATCTGCCGATTCCTCTACGGTCCTGGCCCTGATCACACTTGGGCGCTAAACACGACTGACTTTGACTATAGATGGGATACAGTGCGGAGTGGAGCCTTCACCCGAAATGCCAAGCAGAGGGAGGCTTTGTTACTATGGCTTGCCAGGCACATCACTGCAGATGGAGAGCGTGTGGAGTGGGTTGCCACACCACGGCTAGGCATTCGAAAGGCCACTCTGAACTTGGTGGCCAAGTTCTTTTGGTTATTGGTGCGTAATAGAGTCTCACCAACCAAGGCTGATAATTTGGTGACGTGGGATAGAGCGGTCATGGTTGCAGCTTTGGTGGCAGGGCTGGAGATAAACTTTGCCCACATGATATTAGCGGAGATTCATGAGAGGGCTTTTAAGACCACCACTACTTGCCCATTCTCGTGTATGATCTTTCAGTTATGCAGCGACGCTGGAGTGCCGATCTGGCACTGTGACAAATTGGTCCATGCAATAGGAACTCTAGATATTGGGCTGATTCGGGACAAGACGAATGTAGAAGCACCACGCAGAGGGCCACTGGTCGATGTACCAGAGAATGCTAATCTAGTAGATGCGGTGGAGCATATGCAAGGTGATGATCCTTCCCCTCCAGCCCACAATGATGATACCTCGATTTCCTCCTCACAGGCCACTAGTCAGGCCCTGAGCTCATCTAGAGCCACTCTGCCTTCTGGAGCCAATGTTGTACCACTGGCCCGAGTCCAGAAATTAGAGGCTTAGATGGCCACCTTGCTGCACCATATTAAGCCTTGGATACGGAAGTTGATTGCTGAGTCCGAAGAGAGAGTAGAAAAGAGGATGGAGGCGAGAACAGACCAAAAGGTCCAAGCAGCTCGATGCCTTCGAGTTGAGAGTTCTAGATAGGCCAGCTCCTACTACTGATATGTCCTCTTTTCAGACCGAGCTATCTAGTCTCTGAGCCTATGTTAACGCCATCCTTGCCACACCAGCGGTTGAGCTACAGGCTGCACCCTCTGTATTAGGTGATGATACAATCCTGGGTGCACTATTCAGTGGAGATGATGCGGAGGAGCAGCCCATGCCTGCACATGCCCGAGCTAAGAGGCACCAATCTAGTCGCAAAACTGAGCTCACGGAGGAGGAAAAGGCAGCGCAGGCAAGAAAAGAAGGCACAGAAAGCCTCCATAATAGATGAGCAACTAAGGTAGCAGAGTGCCCGTGAGATGGTTGCTGGGGCATCGAGTTCTATGCCCGTTTCTGAAGTTCTGCCTAGTGTGGCGGATGATGTGAGCACCACTGGTGGTGCGGTGAGACCGACAGATAGCACTACTGAAGGTGTTGTGACCAAAGATGCGGGCACTACTAAGGGTGACCCCATTGTTGTTGTAGCGGAATCCGGGAAACCGGACCCACCCGCTTGTTGATGATTCTTCGTCGCTAAGCTCCACAGGTTTTCTTCACCCAAATCATTAATTTTTACTGCTTTTTGTGTACATTGGGGACAATTGCACCTATTTTTGTTGGGGGTGGGGTAAATGGATTTTGAGTGATAGGGTGAAGTCTGAGTAACCCAACTCATAATCCTCTCTTAGGATTTTCTTGCCTGTGTTCTTTTTCCCCAAGAGAATGCTTAATTTTTGTTGAATCGGCATGTTTAGGATTGTATGTGTAGAAGCATGATAAAGAATGATAGCATAAGCATGATGGCATGAGCTTGTTGAAAAAATAATACCCGTCTAAAGATATTGAAATGTGTGCTAAAAGCTATAAACTAGAATAAGTTAAATGTATTGGCTCTGAGTATGACATGATAATGACAAATTTGATTTCATGACTTAAGCTAAAAACTTGAACAGGGTAATCTGATAATGGAACTGTGTGCCAAGAGTGTGCGAGAGTCGTTGGTTGTTCAAACAAGTGGTGCCAATCTAGAACTTGCCCGGTTAGTCCTGCGAAGATAATCTACTCTAGAGGCTAGGAAGTGATCATAGGCCATTGTTCTAAATAGTCTACTAAATGCCTAAAAGAATCCGACCAAATGAAAATGAATGTTCCCTTTGATCCAAATGCTTTGAGCCTAAAAGAGACCATTTCTTTCTAAACCCATAACTCACCTTCCCATAATCTATTGTTTTGGCCCCGGTCCCTCCTTAGACATGTGCACCTCAACTTAGGCCAAAAGCCTAAGTTGAGGGTGGCTAATGCAAAAAGTGACCTCAATCTTGGCCCTGATCCGACATCGGGTATTGTGCACCTCAACTAATGGAAATTTCTTAATTTGAGGGTGGCTATGATAGGGGAAATCTAAAGAAAAATGGGTATGAAAAGAGTTTGGTGTTGAAAAAAAAAGGGATGTGACTTTGTGCGAAAGAAAGTGAGCAAAACTAAAGAAAAGAAGAAAAAAGCAAGAAAAAGAATAAAAGTGAAAAATAAAAGAGCTACAAAGTCAAAAGTCACATCAATGATGGAAAAGAATCAAGGGAAAGAGGAGAAAAAGGTAGGATGTCAGAAATAGGGCAAAAAGAGGTAGAAAAGCCTAATGTAATGTCAAGGAGGGCAGAAAGTCACTAAAAGTACCCAAATGTACCACACCTGACCCTGAGCCTACGTTACAAGCCAAGAAAGTCTTATAGTGATCTTAGAACCTAGTTGGAGAGTCTAAGCAGTGAAAATAAGGGCAAGCCTATGGTATTGAGAACTACTTGTAATTGAAGTTACTTCTGAGCGTAAGTGTTGAATGAATCCTTGTACTTAAAAACACATTTATTATGTGAAAAAAGGGATTTCGTTTGAAGTAAGGGCACTGGTGACATTGTTGGAAAGTTGGTACCTTGGTGATAGTAGAACAGTGCATATGGTGAGTTGATTGATCGATATGTTTCATATTTTGATCCGCACAAATTAGCTTGTTTAGTCTAAGAGAACAGATTTTGCACCTGAAAAGAGAGTTGGGATAGAGAGCCATGTGATTGCTTGTGCTTAAATTGCTTGCTTCTATACAAGTGTCGTTTAGAGTCTTAGTGCGTCGCTTGAGGACAAACAACGATTTTAAGTTGAGGGTGTTGATATACCGTGAGCTTACGATATTTTTGATGCATTTCACTTGAGAGTTGTGTGTGTCTAGGGCTATTTTGTATTAGTTTATATGTGTTTTTCTCATGTTTGCAGGGAATAGGTTCAGGCATGGAAACTTGAAGAAACGACTGAAAGAAGTGCAGAAAAGGGCATCTACGGATACAACTTACAGACCCTAGGTCCAGTTACGCCCCGTAGATGATAGTCGTAGAAGGGCAGGAAAGGCATTGCTGAAGATCAGGGAATTCTTGACCAAGTGTGGAACCACGGTTGTGACTTACAGATCGTAGATTGATCTACGGACCGTACTGTTGCTCTGTCAAATCATTCAGAGACTGGTTCCAGTACCTGATGCTGAAAAATCTAAGTGTGGAGTTACGGATCGTAGATCGACTTACGGTCCGTACTGTTGAATCGTTGATTGCAACAGAGATTTTGCAGATTTTGAAGAAAGAAAAATTGCCTAAGTCTTGAGCCACTGAAGGGACTTATGGACCGTAGATCGACTTACAGACCGTAGGTCAGTCTCGTAGAATGAAGACGCGTCCTGCAACTTTATTTCCTTATTTCGTTTCCTTTTTAGTTAGGACTTATATTTCTAAATATAGGGTATGTAAACCTCATTTTTAGGAGTTAGACATTATTATTTTTGTTCTAGTTTTTTTTGCTTTGGAGATTAACTTGCAACTTTAGCAATTCTCAATTTCTTAAGCTTGTTTTGAAGATTTTGGTTTGGAAATTCAAGTTGAAATTCTGGGTTTATCATTCTCATTACGTAAGTTCATGATTTCTTCTTCTAAAAATATGAATTGTGTTCTTCCTAATATGGGTAGCTGAATCCACAACTAGGGTTGTGGGAATCTTGAGCGATTAACGAAGTATGAATAGTAACTAAGTAATTCCCAAATAGTGTTTTGCATGCATTGATAATTGTTTCGTCTAGAAGTCATTTTAACGATGCGCAACATTAGAACTCGCCTTGTTGCTACTAGCCGGACTAAGGAGGTAGTTAATAAGAAAAGAATTATCAACATAGATTTATTGTGATACTATCTAATAGAATTAATGTTGATTGGTGCGAGGGTGAAAATTAAGCCATACATCGATGTGACGTCTAATATGAGGTAATGATAAGGGTTAGTAAATTATACACACGTAGCCGGACCAAGGTGCGGGGTGAAATTCTCTAGATGCCGGACCAAGGATTTAGAGATACATAACTTATCTCTTTGCATGTAATATACTAGGAAGGGATTGCTATTACTAGGATTACAAAGTTATGAGCTTATGGGGAACACGTACGCCCTAGTTTCCTTCTCAACTTGGTAACAACAAAATTTTGAATCGTGCTTACTAATTACATTCATAATTTCCAAAATTTGCTACACAAACCCTCCCTTTTTACTTATTTGTCTCGAAAATACATTGGCTAAACGAATATAATCGTTATTGAACTTAAGTCTAAACCATATTCCTCGTGGGATCGACCTCAACCTACAAGTTGAGTTCGTTACGTGATAACGATCACTTATGCTTCTAAAAAAAGGTGTAATTTGAGCGTATCAGCTCTCACTCGACTAAGTGTGTTTCTCATCATGGTCATATTCCCTTCCCCAATAGTCACTTTACTCAGCCCAATCTTGATAGTATCTCATCTGCTCTTATCCCTTGTGATATTTCTAACCTTGATTTCCGCCTCGCTGTAGATAGTGTGGGTGGAAACCCTCCTATATATCTCTTGGAGTTCCAACCTTGATTCTCCCTCGGTCTTGAGTAACCAGAAGAAGAACCCTCCTCAACTCTAAACACTCCACATGTCCCCTTCATATACTCTTGTAGAAATTCCATTTAGGTCAACATCTTCTTGTGTCAGTCTAAAACAAAGCGGAGAGACTTGATCCTCTTGGGTGTACCATGCCTGATTTATTTTAGTCATGTCATCAAGAAGAAACGAAGCCACCTCAAATGATTGCAATATTATTCCCCCTCGTACCAATTGATCAGCCACTCCTTTATTAACCGAATCAAGACTCTGATAAAAATATTGGAATAGCAAATCGTCTGGTAGCCCATGAGTTGGATATTTAAGTAGTAGTTTCTTAAACCTCACCCACGTTTCATGGATGGGTTCTCCCTCCCATCGCTTGAAACCTTGAATATCGTCTCTAAGTTTCATCATCCTTGATGGAGGAAAGAACCTTGTATTGAATGCTATAATCAGCTCCTCCCATGATGTGATGGAATTGTTTGGTAACTCAGCTAACCACTTGCTAGCTTCTCCCATTAGGGATAGCGGGAACAACCAAAGCCGAATTGACTTTTGTGACACATTCTTGAACGAAAATGGGCTGCATACCTCTGTGAAATTTCTTACATGTTCATGCAGGTCTTCGTGCTCCAGCCCTCCATATAGTCCCCTCATTTAAAGGAACTGAAGAGTTGTGCTAGTGACTTCAAATGTTTCATTTCCATCAGCTTGTGGTATGCGAATTGCACCCATTTCACCTGTTTGAGCTGGGTTGTAAACATTATTGAGATCATCGATACTGTCCCGATGACCTGCTTGACTCTCATTCATAGCTTCTTCACTCATTCTTGCTTTGATGTAGTCCAAACACACTTACACCAAGCAGCCTAATCCAACTCACTACAGCCAACCAATTTAAAAGTGTCAAATTCTTTATCAAAGAACTCTAAATATTTCTACTTGTTGACACCCAATTTTGATCCTCCCCAATATAAATTAATTACCGAGCTTCCTAAATTCTAAACGATTTAAAATAATTGGCTTTATAAAATTCAAAATAATTTTCAAGTCATTTTAAGTAGTTTTGTCATTTTTATAAATTTTAAAATGATAAATATGATATTTTATATAATTATGTGTCTAATTAGTATATTTTATGAATGTTCGAAAATTGTCTCAAAACGAGTTTAGTTTTATTTAAATATTTGGCTATTTGGTTTAAATTAATTAATAACTTATATTTCGAGTTAATTAGTTTATAATTAAGTTAATTTTTATATAATTATGTGTCTAATTAGTATATTTTATGAATGTTCGAAAATTGTCTCAAAAGGATTTTAGTTTTTAAATATTTGGCTATTTAGTTTAAATTAATTAATAGCTTACGTGTCGAGTTAATTAGTTTATAATTAAGTTAATTATTATATGATTATGTGTCTAATTAGTATATTTTATAGATATTTGAAAATCATATCAAAAGATTTTTATTTCTTTTTAGCTAAGTGTTTTACTAACTTAGTTTAATTTAAATCATAATTACAATTTTGAATTAATTAGTTCATGTTTAAATTAATTATATTATTATCAAGTCAATTATTTTATTTCGTTAAGAATAAGAAGCTCGTTAATCAATTAATATTAAATTCATCTTATTTATTTATTTATATTTCTCAGCCACATTCTCCAAGTAAATCTGATTTGGTTAATTTCGTAATCCTAATCGGTTATAATTGCAATTCTTTTGTCCAAATCCTCAATTCAAAACCTAGCTATTTTACTACAAGTTTAACCCATTTCTCACCTTGCATCCATTCTTTTTAAAGACCAAAGTTGGGCCAACCTTTAGCCCAACTTCAGTCAGCCCAACTCCAATTGTTCCCAGCCCACCAACATACAACTATAACAATTTACATACAACACCCACAACAATACCCATCAGCCCATTCCATACATACAGTAGCAACGTGACCCCACCCCTATACCCTTTGTTCTTCTTCTCCAGAAGCTCAATGAAGACCCATTTCAGACGCGACAAAACCAAAATCCAGCGATTTCAGCGTCCTGCAGCCTGCCAGCAACGCGCCTCAGTCCTTGTAGCCACGAGATGAAGACACGTCGATGCTCAAGGACAAGGGAGTCGGTCTTAGCCGTTTATCCCCTCTTTCCTCTTTCGGAATGGGGCGAGTTCCTTAGAAAAAGTGGTCTCTCCGAAATTGTGAAAGACTTTTGAATTTGAAATTCAAATAAGGCCCTTTTTTTTTTATTCGATTTCGTCCTTTTTCCCCCCCATTTTTTTTCCAACCTAATTTCCCTTATATATAATTGTATCTATTCACTGTTGGGAAGGGGGTGTAGAGAAGAAAAAAAAAATTTGGGAAAGTTTACTAAGGCATAAGGAATCACACAGCAAAAATAATAATAATAACTATAGGATACATACTAAATACATTCAAAGGAGAGAAAGAAGAGTTGGTTTTCCATTCGAGTCTCATCGTTCTTTAAGGTTAATTCGAGTTCGAGTCGTTGCCTGGGCTTCTCGATTGCTGTCCATCTCGGTGGTGGTGGAAGTTTGGAACCTTCAGCTCGTTTGGTCTCCGTTTCGCTGTCCCGGAAGAGGTGAAAATCTCCCTTTATTTCTCTTGTTGTATCTTTTTCCGAAGTGATATAATGCTTACTTGAATATGCTTTCTCTGTTTTGTAGTCTTCTTAAATCCTTGGTTGTTGTTCTCGTCTTAAGCTCGGCTTATTTATTCGCTTTGTTCTGTTTCCGTCGGTTGGAATAATTTTCTGGTCTTGGTTATATGTGCTGAAAGTGTCAATGAAATTATTTTGCTTCTTCTTTAAGTATTTTCAAGCATAAACTAGAAGTTCATGCTAATATAAATAGGCGTAGATTTATTTCCTCGACCGTTTTATGTTTCAGATGATCGCCTTTTGTTATGAGATCCTTATATTGTTTCTTCTATATTTCTTATTCAATCAGTGGTATTATGTCCGGTTTGCTGGAACGATATCTTGAAAAAATGCTAAAACATGTGAATTCCTATCTTACCCTGTTAATATTATTTTGATAAGTTATCTATATTAAGGCATTTAGGTTCATTTTAGTGTTCCATAGGTTGTCTGCTACTTTGCTTGACTATGTAAAAGCTTGGGTGTATTTTTTATTTTTATTTTTTTTTGGAATTTATTGTTGGTTTCAAACCAAAGATTAGTAGTTTATTTATGTTACAATGACCCTATTTCCTGAGAATTAACTTCCCTCGCCTTTGTTTTGTTCCAATTTGAGTCACATGATATTACTTCTAATTGAGAGGAAAACTTTGGCCCATTTGCTTTTCGGTTAGTTTTAGTTGGCATAATTTGTGGTTATCTTCTAATGTCCTTTGACTCACTGTTGAGTTCGGCATGTGTGTGTTTAAGGTGAAGTCATAATTAATTAATCGAAGTTTAATTATCCTATCTAATAACATTAGATAATATCTTAAAGTTCATTGAGGGGGGCTTTGTGTGTAATAGTTGAAATTTATTGCTATTAATTTTTTTTTAATTTTATGTTGCTTATTTTTTTTTACTTTTCCTCCATATGGATTTAGAGTTGTTTGCCTTTTCCATGCTTAAGTCCAAGGGCAAATTGTATACAGTTTCAGTTTACTTGGTTTCAAATCGTTGAATCATTACTCACTTTCTTTTTTGTGTTATATTTGCATGAAAAATTATGCCCGAGTCCTCATGGACTTTTTCACCTTTCCTTGCACCTTCTAATCGGGCCATGGAGGCCTAACCCCATCTTTATCGAGTCGGCCCCATTTTCGAGCAAAAGAAACTGATGAATGGGTGTTGGGAGAGCCATACAAGGCTGGAACTTGAACTTTCAAGCTCTGAAAAGGTCCAAAATGGACTGTATACATGCTGATATACAGCAATATACATTGATATACGCTTCAGAATATTGAATTATAGGTGGAAAACGGATTGCAAGTACTTGGAGGCTGAAATATATTGTATACGGATGGTGTGCATGCCAATATACACGAGAATGAGTCGAAGTGCGACCCATATACAACAATATACCTTTGTTGTATACACAGGTTTTGGGAGCGAAAATGGGCTGAAGGAGGCCCAAAAACGCAGCAAAGGCCCAAACTTGACATGCTCTTCCTTTCCCTCCTTTATTATTTATTATATTTGACTAACGCTTTGATTATCTTATGATTTAACTTAATTAAAATTCCTCAAGAATGGTCATTTCATTTTATTTTCGAATTAAAGTATATATATATATTTTATTACTTAGTTTTTATTTTAATATTGGTCTTGTTGACATTTTATGGACCATTCCCTTTTAGAAAATTCCCCTTTAGTTCACTCTCCCTTAAGATAAATAAAGTGATAAAAATAATAATAGTAATAAATAAATAAGTTAAAATAAATGAGTCTGTTTACTTAGTTATGTTTTAAAAATAATTAGTTAAAACAAATGAGTTTTCTTACTTCGTTAAACTTTCAAAATTAGTCAAAGTCGTGAGTCCTTCACTTAGTTAAATTTTGAGAAAATATTAGTTAAAATAAATGAATTCTTTTACTTAAGTAAAAAAATTTTTTTAATTAGTCAAAATTATTTTTAGTCAAATCGCCGGTCAACCGCGAGTTAGCGGGCATTCCGAGGGCCTAACACCTTCTCGGAATGTACATTGAACTTCGAACCCTTTTATTTTCAATTGATTTTATTTGTTTAAATCTTTTGAAAATCTTATAGTTTTTTCTTGATTTTTACTAAAAAATTAAGTGGCAACTCTGTCCTTTGGAAATTCGATTTCTCTTAAACTATAAGTTTAATCGATTTTTCAAAAAACTCAGTCATTTTCCTTGTATATATATTTTTAAATAAAACACTACTCCCCGGCAGCGGCGCCATTTTGATCTCACGTATCAGGACACTTCATCCAATACTAAGTGCCAACGATCGTTAGTCAGTAATATAACCCAACTAAGTGAGTTGGGGTCAAATCCCACAGGGAGTAGTCATTCTTTCAAATTCAATAATGAAAGTATGACAACAATCTCTTCAATTGAGTACGAGTTACACCTTTATATGGTTTTAATTTCAACTACCAAATTTTGATTATCACTTCCAATTTCACACTTCAACACGAAACGATCAAATAGTAAAGTAAAAGTTGGGGAATTGACCAACCAATTCTTTAGTAGGTAAATATTGATGCTCACAATAGGCTAATTTGTCGTTGGTAGGTCGGACCATATGTAAAGTAACTTTCTCTCGAACAATTACCTTTTCTATGTTGAATTCTCTCGAACTTCAACACTAATCGGAAGATGCCTAGCCCTTTGTCCTCATTAAATCCACTCTCTCGAGCTGGATACAAAGGATAGATTCCATGTTTCACTCTCTCAAGCTTAAATCATGGCAACCCACTACTAAGAATGCTAGGTTTGTTACTTTAGCTCTGCACCTCTCTCTCAAGTAAGCACACAACAATGAACTTGTCACACTAACCATGCAAGATGACCTCATAACACAACAGCAACTCAGACCCACTTTAATTAACCTCATTATTCCTAATTTAATGACACGTACTTAGTAAAACTCAACAATTGGCTTCATAGTCAAAACCCCAAGAGAAGGTTTTAGCCACTCATAGCAAAAATAAGAAAATCAACAACTACCATGTTTTCCACAGCTGAGCAATTGATATTCAAAAATTTGAAATTACTAAAATATTTTCTATTACAAAATCTCGATGAAAAATCTTGCTAAAATTCCTTGAAAACTACTATGTTAATGTTTTTTCGCTCTCAATTTTCTATCTCACTTTTCTGAATGCCTTTCTCTCTCTAGCCAAAGTTAATTTAAACAAGTCTGATGTGTAACTGCTTAAGACCACTCGGCAAGGTAAGTCGGGCTTCGCCCATAGATCGGCGACTCACCAATTGTTCTTCATCTTGTCTTCAGTTTTCACTTCTTCTTGGTCCGGCTATTGTAACTTTAGGCGATCCAGATCGGGATCGCCGAATAATTTCGCGAGTCGCCCTTTTTCCTTCTATCTCGCCCATCAGCACTTGTTTGAATTTTCTTCAACACTTTTGGCGACCTGGTCGTCCTTCGCCGAATGGAATTGCTGCTCGCCGAAATTATCCCCAGTTTAACTCCAACATTCGGTAACTTTAGGCAGTATCGTGGAAATTTGGTGATTCGCCGAGTGACATCGGCGATCAGTAGGTCTTCATTTCTTCATTCCTTTAGCTTGATTTGTTCCTTTTGGCACATTAGTTTCCATACTTCGTTCATAAATCCAAATACCTGAAAATTATGGATTTTACATCAGTTATTGGCACAAAACATGCATTTGAGGCCACTAAATCTATTAAAATAAATCCCTAAATGAGTCTAACTCGTGGACTCATCAGTCTCGCAGGCAACATGATTTGATTTAGGTGATTGTAGATCAAATGACTAAATTAGCCCATTTCTTACCGGTAAAGACTATATTTACAGCAAAGGATTATGCCCAGTTATATATTCAAGAGATAGTCAAACTTCATGGAGTTCCAGTCTCCATTATCTCAGATAAAGGTGCTAAATTCACCGCATAATTTTGGAAGTCTTTCTAGAAAGGTTTGGGTTCCAAGGTAAATTTGAGTACTGTTTTTCATCCTCAGACTGATGGTCAAGCAGAGCATACAATTCAGACTTTAGAGGATATGTTAAGGGCATTGTGTGATCGATTTCAAGGGAAGTTGGGATGATCACTTACCTCACATTGAGTATGCTTACAATAGCAGTTATCACTGTGGCATCCAGATGACTCCTTATGAGGCTTTTTATGGGAGAAGATGTAGATCTCCTATTAGATGGTATGAGGTTGGTGAGGTTGGGTTTATAGGACCATACTTGGTTCATAAAGCTATGGAGAAAGTGAAGACTATTCAAGAAAGGTTGAAAACAGCGCAGAGTCATCAGAAATCCTACACTGATGTTAGGAGAATAGACTTAGAGTTTGAGGTAGATGATTGGGTGTACTTGAAGGTGTCACCCATGAATGGTGTCATGAGATTTGGTAAGAAGGGGAAGTTTAGTCCCCGGTATATTGGTCCTTACAGGATATCCAAGATGACTAGCAATGTAGCCTATGAGTTGGAGCTACCGTTAGAGTTAGGAGCAGTCTATCTGGTGTTTCACATTTCAATGTTGAAGAAGTGTATGGGAAATCCTTCACTTATTATACCGACTGAAGACATTGATATTAAGGATAGTTTATCTTATGAGGAGATTCCCGTTCAAATTATGGATCGTCAGGTTCTCAAGTTAAGAACCAAGGAGGTAGCATCAATCAAGGTCTTATGGAGGAATCATTTTGTTGAGGAAGCTACTTGAGAGGCTGAGGAGGATATGAAAAAGAGATACCCACATCTCTTTGAGTCCGGAGAAATTTCAAACTAAGGTACTAATCCTTTTCTTGGCATTTACTTTAGTTAAAATGTTGTGTTACTTTGCATAATGAGTGTTTGAGTTGGGTATTAGATGTTACCACCCTTAGTCTACTTAGAGTAATCTCATTTGAGGATGAATATTCCCAAGGAAGAGATATTGTAATACCTCGGTTATTGAAAGAGCTAAAACTAGAAAGAACTAAATTGAAAAATAGCAAAATCTGGAATTTTGCAAGTTATGCATAAGTGATGAGTTTTAGGTCAACTTCAAACGACCATAAATTTCGGTACATGATGAGTTAGGTGGCCTATAAGATATCAAATTAAAGCTCTTTAAATCTTATTTACAATGCCACCGAGTTTGATAATTTTCGAGCTCGTATGAGGGAGATATGCATGTTTGAAGTCAGGCTATCTAGTTAAGGAAAGTTACCCAAAAATCTGAGGGTTATTTTGGTCTTTTCCTTACCCAATCAGATTAAAATGAATTTTGGTAATATTTAGGGGTATAAACTGATTTGGTTCAGTTTTCACAAATCCAATTTATGCTTAGGGTTTTAGAAGAAAGTCCAAGAAGAGAAAAGAGGAGAAATGAGGGAAGATTCAAGGCTTTCGTTGGAATTTCTTGTGAATTGAGGATTGTTTCACCGAGGGTTTGATACCTAAGAGGTATGTGAGGTCTCATAGTGGTGGGTTCGTTCACCTACACACCAATCATGTTATTTTCAGTGCAATTTCGTTCTTGAAGTTGAAGGATTTGAGTTCTTGCTGAGTTTCCTTGAAATTCCATTTGTAATCTTGATTGTTGGAATTTTGATAAGTTCAACGTTAGTGATTTGAGTGTTGTTTTGAGTAGATTATCATGTACTTATGTTGGGTATTCGAATCTAAGTGATTGGGGAAGAAACCATTCGATTTTAGGCGAAATAAGGTCAGAAAACGAGAAAGAAAATTCGTCAGGAATTTCTGGGCAGTGGCTGGCATGCCGCCCCACACAGTGTTCTAGAAATCATGTTCTGTAGTACAGGGGCTGGTGCCCTGCGCCACTAAGTGCGCCAGGGTCACCTGCCCCCACCCATTCTCCGTAGTTTCAGTTGTGCGAGTTCTTTCAAAGGGTTCCTTCACTCCCTATCGATTCTAACTATTCTAAACTACTTCTAAACATCTAGAAATCATTCATAACATGAATCATAACTTTGAATTCATAATTCATAATTCAAATTCAAGGTAGAATTAAGATTCAAGTCTTGAGAGTTCTTCGAGTCATTTTAAGAAATCTTTTAAAAATTGTTTTAAAACTTGTTTTAAATGACTTGAGCACTAAGTTGAGGAAGAGTAGAGCCGAGTTCATTTTCTTTAAATGATATATGGGAACTAAGTATTCCCAAGAGCAAATGTTTTTACATTTAAAATGAGAGGAAACAATGATTTCCAAAGAGTTCATGAGCAGTTTTCAGTACTATCTCTTTTAAGAAAAAATCTTTTGAGTACTAATCTCAAAGTTAAGGAAGAGGAAATGTTTTTCTTTAAAAACATATGGGCTAAGTTATACTTTTGGGAGTAGTGTTGAGCACCGATATAAAGGAGAGTTCATACAACTCAAAGCTCCCATAAACCATGTAGCTAACGTGGGTAGAAAAGGGTCATACTTTTTAGATAATTCCTTTATTGCTTTTTAGCATAGACTAGTGGATCCACTTAGTTGAGGAGTTCTATGCCCCGGCAAAGTATAGGACAGTTCTGGCAGCGTGGGATAGACAGTGTATCATCACATAGCTCATAGTGATGGTTGTCGGTTAGAGAATCCCCCAAATAGAGTTTACTTTGTATTTTTTCATACAAACAGAGTTTATACTGTATTTTCTAATATATTGAGTTGTTATCTACTGTTTTAAAGCTTTTATTTATACTACATTATTTTTATTCCTTTATATTGAAATGAGGTTAAGTTGAGTTGAGACGAGGTAAGTGTTTCTTCAGTTCCAGTTCAAGCTTATGTCATGTTTAGATTTCCCCTCGCATGCCCGTACATTCCATATACTGATGACATTTGTCCTGCATATTTTATGATGCAGATACATGTAACCAGGATCAACATCCAAGGCTTCATTGATCCAGTTGAGCTCTAGAGTTATCAGTGAATCTCCTTGCTTCTGGATGATCCCTTGTTTACTTTCAGTCATTTCATTTTGTTATTTGGATGTCGTGGGTTTTGTCCCGACGTCCATCTCAGTTAGTAGAGGCTTCATAGATAGATAGATGTTAGTTCATGAGTATTGTTCATTTCAGTTGTTATGTTCTAGTCTTGAGTTTCCCTTGAGGCCAGTTTGAATATTTATTTCTAAATATTATGAGTTTGCTTTTGAGACATTGAGTAAAGTTGTGCTTTTGAGTTCATACTAATTATGAGTAAGTCTTCCGCTAAGAGTTAAGCCAGGCCAAGGGTTCGCTTGGGGCCAGCAATGATTCTCGAGTGCCCAGTCGCGCCTAGGGTGTAGGCTCGGAGCGTGACAAAAACACGACAATATCAAAATAGATTTAAAGAAATCATAAGTAAACATCGATGAAGAAGCTATTATTTTACGGTAGACCCACTCCTTTTTGCACTATTTTAGATGTATATAATTATCGCAGGATTGGCTGGGATACTGGAAATTATGAGGGAGATGAGCATTGCTAAGGGAATAGTGATCGAATAAATGTGTCACTTACTATTCCCTTAATTAATTTGTATTATTTATTGTAAAAATTTAAATATCTCAAACTTTACTACTCCACTTATTCCTATTCTTTATTGTAAATTTAAAGGCATAAATATTTATCACTCTAAACTTTCATTTGCTCCTTAAAGAATGAAAATTATTAAAATAGAGTAATATAATGAAATATCATTTCAAATAGCTTGAAAAAAATTCAAAAAATATGAAAACTCATAACATCCATGTATTACATTTCATGATGAACCCATGATCATTTATTGTCCAAACTTTTCATATTGTTTATTGAAAAACAAAACTCATCCACACATTGATTTATGAAATCATTTGTCACAATCCAAAATTCGAGGTCATGAGGGAACATACCCCGAAATCCCCCAAAATGGTGTATCTGTCGAAAATAACACACATACGAGACTCTCGAAGGAAAGTTAGGCCACAAATGATAGAAAAGAACAACAAATAATATCCCAAAACCTGGTAGCATAAGCATAAAGAGCATCTAAAACAACTTTAGAGTATGAAACATATCACAAGTCTTCGAAAATAAACAAAGACTGAAAATAAAGGATGTAACTAATGGTGATCCAGGAACAAGATCTCACCACCACTTCAAAAAGCTCTCCAAAGCTAGAAACGATCAGCCACCGCGGGGAGTATCCTTACTAGAATCTGCATAAACATGATACTGAAGTAGGGTGTTAGTACAATCCACAAGTATTCAGTAGGCTTGGCCGACTCAGCTAAATGAATTAATCAACTTACGAAATATACTAAGGAATGCTTCCACCTGTATACACAAAAGTCCTATTTCAGCATCGACGCCGCAAATTTATAATGAACGACGCAAGTAAAGTAAACACATAAGGTCACAACAGTTCCTATATCACAGACAAGTCAAGCAATTCAAATGATTAATGCATTGATATGATGCAATTAAGTTATGATACAGTGGAATCAAGATTGTCGTACAACCTGTCGTATATACCCTGTTGAGCTAAGGCTCCAAGAAAAGGATCCATAAGGGACTCGCAGTCCATATACTAAATCACAATCTCAATATCTCATTAACTTGACACCTCAGCATGGCCAAGGATATAATAAGGTGTCTCATTTTCTTTCCCAAAAGGAATCTCCACATTTTTCTCAATTTCCCAAGAACATGATATGATGAATGAGGATAGATGCATCACAACACATATATATTATAAAGGCAATAATCAACTCAACATGTATCAATAGTCTAAAGTTTTCAAAGTCAACAGAATCATGATATGCATCCTCATATGAGAAATAGTGGGAAAGAGGTCATTTGAAATAAGTGAGTTCCATTTAGAAAACATTTCTTTTACTCAAAGCATTATAAAGTTTCCAACTTAGCCCCTCACTCGGGCATTACAAGTCAAATAGCATTACAAGATTCTCTCACAGGCAACTCATGAATCATATGCTCTCAAAGAAAATAAAACAACAATTAAGGATTCAACATAGGATAAACAATACATACGAGACCCTACACGGGAAACACAATATAATAAATCCCCCGCATGGGAAACACAATGCAACTCAAAGCCCAAAATTATGTTATGATCTCATCTCATAGCCTAAGACATAAGAATTATCAATTACCCAACCCAGTCTAGGAAAAGGATAAGCCAAACCTACCTCAAGGCAAAAACATCACCGAACAACTCTACCGGAGCAAATCCTCAATCACATGCTAACTGAAATGATCCTTAACTATAAAAAATGAAAAGAGTTCATCAAAAAGAGTCCATTGATACCCATATTAATAGGATTTGAAATTGGGGGTAAAATAGTGCAAAAATCACTTTAGAAATCAAAAGGGTAAATTTAGATTTTTAGTTGAAAATCAAATTGTACAAGCAAAGAAGTGTTCGTGGTTGAATAACCCATTAAAAACAAACAAGAATTGAGCTCTAAATCAAGAACTTACTACTTTTCCAACTTTAGGAGAAAAACCCAAAAACCCACATTTGAAATATGGTAAAAATGAGAAATTTTGTAAAAACTTTGTCAAAATCAATTTAACCGCAATACAAGGACCTTAAATCCTGAAAATCAATGAAAACACATTCTAAATAGACCTTCAAATCAACAATTTTTTATTTCTATACTTTAGGGTTTAAAATCTCAACTTAATGGATAGAAATCATGAAATATGAAAGAGATATTTTTGGGAAAAGAGTAAAAGAGGGTTAGAAATACTTAACCAATGATTATGAAAGAAAAACGCATAAAAAATCACCTCAAACGGACTTTTCTAGCTCTCAATATGTCAAAAATACGAAATGGGTTTGAATAGATATTTAACTCAACAGTTCGTCACTAAAACCCATTTCATCGCTACAAGTCTAATTTTTCGCCACTACAACTGTGCACCATCAACCTTGAAAACATCTTTTTGACCCTCAAAACTCATTCGGAATTCTATAAACACGAACCAATAGTGAATATGCATCATTAAATATGTTTTGGAACTAATGGAATCATCGGTTTAAATAAAATAGTTATGATCGAAATACCCCTTGGAACCATTTAGGTAAAAAAATTCATCTTTTTACCTAAATATCCAAATCACAACCTAAGGTCTCGGGACTCTAACCGATCACCTTACTAGACCAAACTCGGCATTCAGACTCAATAAAGCTAACGGAATCCCCACACAACGCTTGGAACTCCTAATGTCGATCAACGTCAACCATGTAAAAAATTCTCCACTCAAAAGGGGCAAAATCACCAAAAATACAGCCGATCACATCGGGAACCACGCCAACCATTCCCGCAACCCAAACTAAGCATGAAAAATCTTAAAGGAAGGGCACAATGGTCATTTCAAAATTAAAAGGAAATTGAAAAGAAATGAGACATTATACTATCCACCACTAAAACATGGGTTTGTCCCCAAACGAAAAGAAAAATAAGATACCAGAAGGGATGAAAAGATAAGGGTATCTACGACGCATGTTGGACTCCACCTCACACGTCACCTCATTAACAGGTTGATGCCTCCACTGCACCTTTACTGAGTCAATATACTTGGATCTCAACTGTCTAGTCTGCCTATCCAAGATAGAAAATGGCTCCTCCTCAAAGGATATATTCTTATCAAAAGCAACAAAATCCCACTAACTCACATGAGAATCATCATGACGACATTGCTTAAGCATCAAAACATGGAATACAGGGTAAACTGCTGACAGGCTCGGAGCTAAGGCCAATCTATAGGCTACCTCTCCAAACTTTCCCAAAATCTCAAAAGGTTAAATGAATTACGGACTGAGCTTCCCTTTCTTTCCAAACCTCATCACACCCTTGGTAGGTGACACCTTAAGTAAAACCCACACACCAATAGAAAAAATACATATCCTAGACACACCTATTTGAATAGCTCTTCTGCCTACTCTATGCAGTCACAAGGTATTCCTGAATCAACTTCACTCTTTCCACGGAGTCTCTCAACAAATTAGTGCCCCAAGGTCGAACTCCAAATGAATCAAACCAACCAACTTAAGATATACACCTCCTCCCATACAAAACCTCAAACGGTGTCATCTGAATGCTGGAATGATAACAGTTGTTTTATGAAAACTCCACAAAAGGTAGGGATTGGTCTCAATGACCACCAAAGTCCATGGCACAAGCATGAAGTATATCCTCAAGCACCTGAATAGTCTGTTCAGACTGACCATTGGTCTGAGGATGGAAGACGTTACTCAACTCAATCTTTGTACCCATATGCTCTTGCATAGAACTCCAGATGCGCACCCCAGACACTGTAGAAATGGGAACCCCATGCAACCAAACAATCTCATAAATGTAGATCCTATCCAACTGCTCCATATTATAGTTAGTCTTCACCGAGATGAAATAAGCAGACTTGGTCAAACGATCCACAATGACCCACACATAATCAAATTTACACAAAGTCAAGGGTAATCTAGTTACAATGTCCATAGTAATGCACTCCCACTTCCACTCAAAGATGGGAATCCTTTGCATTGTACCTCTCGGTATTTAATGCTCATACTTCACTTCCTAACAGTTTAAAAACGTGGCCACCAAGTCCACGGTGTTTCTCTTCATACCACACCACCTATAGTATTCCTTCAAATCATGATACATATTAGTTGCTCCCAGGTGAATAGAGCATTTAGAATAATATGCCTCCTCCAATATCATGCGCCGACCAATCACTTTAGGAACAAAATATGACCACTAATCCTCAACACTCCCTCGAGATCAAGAGAAGTCGACTTAGCTTCACCTTACTTTGTCCTGAATCACTCTTAACTTGTCATCCTCAAACTGGTGGGCACAAATCTGATCCATCAAGGTAGACCGAGCCTCAAGCTAAAACACACCGAGGTGTAGAAATATCAAGTCAACCCAACTATCTAGCGAATGAGTGAACCTTCAAGGCCAAAGGTCTCTCCTCCACCTTAAGAAGGCTAAGCTACCCATGCTAGGAGTCTTCCGACTCAAAGCATCCGCTACCACATTTGCCTTGCATAGATGATAAAGAATGATGATGTCATAGTCTTTCAACAATTCCAACCATCTACGCTGCCTCGTGTTATGATTTTGCTGAGAAAATAGATCCTTAGCTACGATGATCGATAAAGATCTCACAATTCACACCATAGAGATAATGCCTCCATAACTTCAAAATGAGGACCACCACCAATAACTCTAAATCATGACTAGGGTAGTTCTACTCATGAACCTTTAGTTGACGAGAAACATAGGCAATGACTAGCTCCATTTGCATCAATACTCTACCTAGACCAACATTTGAAGCATCACAGAATACCACAAATGCCGCACCCTCCTCCGGTAGTGCCAAGATAGGTGTTGAGGTCAATAAGTCTTTGAGCTTTTGAAAGCTCGCCTCAGACTCATCAGTCCACAGAAATACCACAATCTTCTAAGTTAACTTAGTCAGTGGAGCTGCAATGCAAGAGAAACTTTGAACAAATTGATGATAATAACCCGCTAAACCACCCAATCATGAACTGTCGCCACCTTAGCCGGATCGACCATAATACCTTCCTTGGAAATCACATGACCCAAGAAAGCCATGGACTAAAGCTAAAACTCGCAATTGGAGAATATGGCATACAATTTTGCTCTCTCATTCTCTGAAGAAGGGTCCTCAAGTGACGAACATGTTCTGCCCCTTTCTTGGAATAAACCAAGATATAATTAATAAACACAATTACAAAGGAATCCAAATAAGGCCAAAATACTCAGTTCATCATCTCCATAAAATCAGCCAGGTCATGTCAGCCCGAAGGGCATGACTATAAATTCATAATGCCCATAGCGAATCTTGAAGGAAGTCGTTGGAATACCAGAATCCCAAACTCTCAATTGATGATAACCCGATCTCAAGTCAATCTTAGAAAACACTGACGCACCCTAAAGCTGGAAAAACAAATCATCGATACGGGAAATGGGATACTTATTCTTGATTGTAGCCTTGTTGAATTGTCAATAATCAATACACATCCTCATAATACCACCCTTCTTCATAAATAAGACTGGTGCTCCTCATGGTGATACACTAGGCTAAATAAACCCTTTCTACAACAAGTCCTCCAATTAAGCCTTCAGTTCCTTCAACTTTATCGGAGCCATCCAATAAGGAGATATGGAAAAGGCTAAGTGCCCAACTCAAAGTCAATCACGAAATCAATATCACGGTCAGTAGTAACACCTTGTAAGTCTGTAGGAAACACATCCATGAACTCCACTACAAGAAACAGCTTTATTTAAGACCAATATTTAGGGACGATTTAATAATCCCGTCTCAGAAAGTACATATATTGGGACGAGATTTTATTTCGGTCTTTAATTTTATATGTTATTGTGAAGGTTCTAAATCTGGTCTCTTGAAAAAGTAGTAACTCGTCCCAAATTAAAACTAATTGGGTCTTAAGAAATATATTGGAAGGCGGGAACATATTTTCACCAAAAAATTAGCCGCCTAAAAAATCACCAATTCATTAAAATTCTAAAAGGAAAAGAAAACAAATAAAAGACGCTTCGGTTTGTTTCTCAATGAAAACAAAAAGAACCCTATAGCAGCGATCTTCCTTAGCTAACAACCAGCTTCCCTTACAACGATCTTAGCGTATGTATAGCTCTCAACCAAAAATCTGTGTTTTCTCAAAACAGAGAAAACACAGGTCTGCCTAGCAGCAAACGCAACCCAGGTCTCATTGATCAGTGTTTC
>JAJOOD010017097.1:0-23593 GCA_029582525.1 Solanum tacnaense | reverse complement strand
TGTCTTCTTTGTAAAGAAAGTTTTTAATTCCTTATGGTTTTTAGTGTCTATGCGATGAATGAATGCTAAGAGGCTTGTATTAGACCTCTTCGAGGTCGAGTACGTCGGTTACGACTAGGGGGTGCTCCCGGGTCGTGACAACTATAGTCAAAACGACAACATGGTTGATTTGAATGATATGCGCATGAATATTATTCAAACCGCGGGAGCAATCCAGGTACCTCTCATATACGGGAGGGGTGTGTCTCACATCACTGGAACAATGATACAATTGCTCCAGATAAAACAAAATTTTTGGGGCTTAGCTCATGAATCCCTATGAACAACATTCAAGAATATCTCTAAAGAGTCCATAAGATTGAGGTTTATTCCCATTCTCTTGAATCGGAGACGCTACAAGATGGTTGGTTGAATTGCCAAATGGTTCTATCACTTCGTGGGAAGAGCTAAATGATGCCTTCTTGGAGAGATTCTTTCCACCCTCAAAGATGGTAAAACTTCAAAATCCATAACCAAAATGTCAAGCGTATTGGAGGTGAACCTCTACATGAAATGTGGTTGGGGTTCAAGAAGCTACTTTTGTAATGTCTAACATGTAGCGTTCCAGACAATTTGTTGCAGCAATACATCTATTGTTGCCTAGATTCAGTCAATAAAGGTGTGGCTAATCAGTTAGTTCAAAGTGGATTAATGAGGCAGTTGCATGATGTGGATGCTTTATTTCTAGATAATATGATTACCGTTAATCGAGCATGACACACTAGCGAGGACCAAGTTCCTACTCTACTAGTGAGTTTAAGAAGAACAAGTTGAGAAGGACCATGAAAAAGATGAAAACATGGCCAAAATGATGACCCAGCTCGATTTGTTATCTAAACATGGCATGGGAGGTGGACCCAAATAGGTAAATGTGGTTGGAATCAATAGTGGGCAATGCCCGGATGATGCCAAATTTGAGGCGTTATACAATGAGTAAGTTCAATACTTAGGAAATCAAATGGGAGGTTCCCACACCAATTATCAACGACAAGGTGGAAACCAATAGAGATTTTGGTTGGAAAGACTAGAGAGGTGGAAATTGGAGAGATAAGAAGATGGAAGAAGATAGGTACGTGCCTCCCCACGATCATCCACGCCTAAAGGAACCAACTGAGCTAGTAGGAAGCCGGACTAAACACATGCTTGCAAGGATCTACAACAAGGTTGAAGGGACCGATAAAGTGTTGAAGGATTTGAAAAATGAATCTCAATCCAAGGAAAAAGAGAATATTGCCTAGTGATACCATCCTAAACTCCCACAATGATTTTTGAGATTGAGAACTTTGTTGTGCCACAACGTTAAATAAGGTGCTTACTGGGAGCCAACCCAAGTCTTTTACTTTTTTTTATTGCTTTCGAATAACTTGCTTTGTGAGTGCAGATTGAGAAGAGGTTGAAAGGTTGAGAAGGGAAAAATAGGTGATACACCGAAGGCATTATGCGGACTCATTCTTGTCCACCTTTTGAGCTTGAACAGATGGAAAAGTGTATGGTTAAAATCGGCGATCAAAACTCTATAAAGTGATATGTCGAAGTGCACTATGCAGACTCCATCAGGTCCACCGAATAAGCCTTCAGGTTTAGTATTTTTTTCAGACATGTTAGGCAAGCTTAAGCTCTAATTGGCGATTCACCGAACACGTTCAGTGATGTTAGTCTTGATCACCGAGTAGACCTGGTATAAAAGGACAAGGGTCTTTTTAAATTCAAAAATCAAACCCTTTGATATCTCGAAGTCTTTTTCACTCCTTTCTCTTACATTGCTTCTTTTGAGTGATTGTGAGACTTTGGTGTGTGTTTTCAAAGTTCAAGGAGTACCTTCTCTTGGATTTCCAGTCAACCCATCCTATTTCCTTGATTTTCTCGATTTGTGCTCCTATTGAGGTTGGTTTTTTGAATTTTGTTGAAATTTTTAGCTTTAAATTGCATATTGAGTGTGGGATTGAAGCCATTAAGTGTTATTATGTGATAGATTTTGATGGGTAGCATTGGATTGTTTGATTTAAACTATACCCATGATAGAGTTGAATGTGTCTGTCTGAAAAATGCAATCTTGTTTGTGTTGGTTGAAATTTGAAATTGAGTTGATATATATGATGGGTCTGAGTCCAATTTGACATGGGTGAAGTCTGATTAGCCTAGTATGGATCCAATTGCATGATTTTTCCCAATAATAGACAAGATGACTACTTTCTTAAGGGAAAATTATTAATTAGTGCAATACTTAGCAATATCTTAGGGGAAGTCGGAGTACCCATGAGTAGATAAGCATATATGTGGATTGTAATGATGGGGGAAACTCGTATTTGTTCTATATATTGGGTTAGTTTTAAAAATTAGGTACGTTGAACACTTCCTATTGGCGGGCTTATCTTAGCTCGCCAAGAAGGTTAGGAGAACCACCGAATAAGCCTCAGTTCACCTTCTTTAGAATGTATATGACCTTAGGTACCGTCCTATTCAGCGAGCTTGTCTTAGTTTGCAGAACCCACTTGGTGAATTGTCGAGTGAGAGAGGACATCACCTTTGATGCATGTGTTTTTTAATCTGCACTATCATTTTCAGTAGGCTTTTCTTAGACCACTGAAACCGACTCAGAGAATTACTAAGTTGGAATTGACCCCGCTTTTTGTGCCTGAATCCTAAGAAGTTTTCTACTGTCTAATTCGGCGAGCTCTGGTGAGCTCGCCGATCACGTTTAGTGATCCGCCTTCCCGATAGGTGAGCCTCAGGAATATTTTTGATGTTTGATTCAATGTGTGTTTGATTTCAGTTAACCTTCACAAACCGTATGTTTGAATGTGTGGTTTGCAGGAAATGACACAAACAAAGGGTAAGCAAGTGGTTACATCAGACAATGAGATAGACAGAGATTCTCCTCTTCCTCCTCCACCAAAGAAACAAAAGGTAATATCTATTAATGAGCCTTTGGAGGCCCCTCATGCCCAACAAACTAATCCTCAGATCCCTACCAATGGGGGTAAGAAAGTGAGAAATAATATTGCCACTAAGCAGGTGAACGAGTGCTCTAAGATAGCTTCACCTCCACAAGATCCTAATTATGTTTCTCGTGTTCTCCCGATAATAGCTCTAAGGGATTTAAATAGCCTCAAAGAAAAAAAGAGAATGGACTATCTTGAGGATCATCGACTTTCAATTGATGGAGTCAAGAGTAACTACCTAACTATATCGGTAGCGATCAAATTTCACAAGTTGTAGAAATTCACTGAAGCAAAACAACCTTATGTGCCAAAGTGGGTGCGAGAATTTTATGACGTCTATGCCAAGTCGTTGCCAAAGAAAAGGAAGGGTATTGTCAGGAAGACTGTAGATGAAGTGGAAGTGAGAGGTAAGATAGTTCAATGTCATGCAAATGAAATTAACACAATATTGTGCACCCCATCTAATCATGTTGATTGTCACGACCCAGGGGTACACCTTAGATGTAACATAACCTATAGAACCGCGAAGGACCCCATACAAGTCATTTGCTTTCATAACATAAGAAATAAAACAATAGAAGTTAAACAATAGTCCAAGTCCAATAGTTTTTATTAAAGAAAAGCAGAGGTCTAAGCACTTTGTCTCAAGTCATCTAATACAATAGACTGAAATTGGGCCTAGCCCATATATCATGTCCAAAATAGAAATACAAAATAGAAACTAAACAATGGAAATTCATCCTCGAAGCATGAAGACTCACCAAAGCTCAGAAAATCAACAAAGCCAATCACTAGCCACGAAACTGCGAACCCTGAATATCAGACCCTATATTTGGGAAAAATGTAGTCAAGAGTATGTGTTAGTACAAAACATTGTACCAAGTATGATAGCTATGCATAAAACATTTAAATCATGCTAAAATAGGAAATTTCATGACATGCAAATGACCAAGTTAAAACATGATATAAAATGAGTTAGAAAACATAATTCATAAAACATGGCCATTGCACGCTAACATCTTTAAAACCTTTGAACTCACGTGAGATACTTCTTGAAGTAACCTTAGTTCATTATTCATATTGATGTTGTGGGAATGAGCCTTAACCGACATAGAGACCATGTGATCTATAACATGATCCTCTAGTGTCTCTCACACCGAAAAGGGTTGTCCTACTTGCCAAGGTAAGGACCATGAACTTCTAGCTTAAGTGGATCCACTAGCTAATGTCTATCTAGACAATCATCCTATGGGGGCACACAAGGAAGGATAAAGAGATTGCTTCTAGAAAGTCGGCCTCTACTAACGGAAAATCCTACATCTCAATATCCTCTCAGTACTAAGCATGATTCCCACAGAATAGTCATGTCTTACTTGTTCTTATTAAGGGCTTGTAATCTATCCAATCCAAGATACGTTTCATTAAGATAGCTCCTTATCTTTGATTCAATTAGGTGAGAAAACCTTTCAACCTTAGAATTCTTACTTTGTGAGAAAACCTTTCAAAATCATGCCTTAGTGTGTTTATGAGAAATCCTTTCAGCAACACAATTACAATCATCATCATTGATACTGTACTCTCAAAGCATCCTTAAAACGTTTACATAATTCTCATGAAAACGTGCATAATTCCATAAATCACCTTTCAAGGCTAAAAACCCACTTTCAATCATCAACATTTAGAAAACATGAGTTAGATATGGATTTCATGATAAATTCATGTAATTCTCTCATTACGTGCTTACTTTCTTAAAACTCAACCTTCATAATCAAAATCCAACATCATATGATCATAACTTGAAAACACGGGGATTTCATGGGTTCATAGGGGAAAACATCATAAAACTATAGTATTTCATCAATTCATGCATAAGAGATCATAATTCAATCATTTAAATCAATAATCATAAGAACCCATGACAATTGAAGAAAACCCTAACTCAATTGGGGAATTCTAACTTTGAAATAGAAGGATTTGGAAACTACATGAATAGAAGGAATTCATGGATGAAAATTGTCATACCTCAAGTCCAAATGCTTATCTTCAATGGAGTAATTGAGATCTTGACTTGAAACCCTAGGTTTAATCCTTCTTCTTCTTCAATGACTAGAGAGAGAAATATTTGGGAGTTCTTCTTTTTGATGAATTTGGAGAGAATCGTTTCTATTGGAAAATTTGGGGGTTAAAATGCTTATATAAGGGTCCTAGACATAGGCAAAACGACATAGTATTAGGCTATATTAATTAGGGAAAGACCCAACTACCCCTAAAAATAACTGCCAACCTACCGACCAAGACCCTCGATCGACAGACTGTGCACAGGACGATGGTCTGTCCTGCAGGGCAGTCGACTGTGGTCAGTAGCTCTATTCTAGGCCCTTGAACCATGGGCCCTCAACCACGAACCGTGGTCTGACCGACGATTTGTTGGTCAGGCCGTGGTCCTGGGCCTTTAGGGTCTATTTTGGGGAGGCCATCCACAGACCAACCCTATAGTTCGTGGTCCTATCCATGGCCGTGGGTTGGTTCCTACAACTTTTCAAAAAATGCAGTCTTACCCTCTTTTGGATCTAGGGTGTTACACTGATGAATACAAGACCCGGATGAATAAAACTCTTTATGCATTAAAGGGTTTGTTGGCCCCTATGATATGAGTCTTCTCCCTCTTGGATGGCTGAAAGGGCAAAGATCGAGAAAAAGGACTTGAACATTTTGCCATGGTATTGGTTCAAGTTTATTAGAAGAAATATCATGCCATCCCAAAACGAATCAATACTCCGGCATCCAAAGGCAGTGCTAGTGGACACAATCATTGAGAAGGAAAATTAATGTATGTGCCATCATTCTGGAAGATATTTTGCTACGAACCAGGCAAGAGCATACATCTCTCGCATTCTGAATGCTTATTACGCAGTTATGTGATATAGCGGGAGTTCTCTTTCAAGGGAATACAGATGTAAGGATCACATCGACCTCTTCTAGTGATATTCGAAGGATTAAGGTTGAGTACTTGCGGGATGATGCGGCTCAGAGGAAGCCACAACCACTAGATTCGACGGCTATGGTTGACCCCACCACACTAGCAGTTGAGGCTAGCACACCTGCTCTTTCTATGGAGCAGATATGTATTTCGACACCATCTAATATACCTTTCTCTACTACTGCTTCTAGTGCTTCTATACATTTTGTTGTTGTTCTGAGACCTTCCCCTTCTCCTATCACCCGTCCCCTTTGACCAAGGCGATGATTTACCAGATGAGCAACTTTGCTCGATTGGCAGATATTAGAGTCGCTTAGGTTAAGACACACATGCCCAAGATCATTTACTGGACCATTGAAAAGGCTTTAGCCCCACTGATAGAGAGAGTGTCCAAGTGTGAGGGGTTGGTTGAGAGTCATAGTGTGAGGTCGGATGACCTCATAGCGAGATTAGAGGCCAAAGAGAAGACCGAGGGTAGATCTGGTTCACTAGACACCATGAGGGACAAGCTTGCTACTTTGACAGCGGATGTGGTCCAATTTCAGTTTACGGGCATATCCATTCTTTAGGACGATGTTCCCCTACCAGATGCACCTGACTCCATGCTAGAGAGGCCTAGTACCGTGCCTCTTTCTAGTGAGCAGACTGAGATTGTTGTGAGTGTTGATGTTGTGGATGATGATAGTGAGAGGGTCGAGGAAAAGTTAGCAAAGGAGACCGACGAGGAGGAGTTGAGAGGAGAGGAGAATATGATTGCTCAGACCTTGACTAAGATGTAGGAGATCGAGAAGGTCATCCTACAAGCGACCCTAGAGCGATCCTTTCAGGAGACTTCAACGGTTGGTATTAGTGGAGTCACTTTAGACTCTCCCATCCCTCCGACTACTGAGACGGGCATTGATGTCCCCGTTGAGCCTTCCATGCCGCCTCTAGTGATCCTGTTGTCAGGTGATGTGCTGTGAAATCTTGGAACATTTGATGATTGAAAACTAAGAATTAATACTAGAATAGAGTGTATTTATGTGGATATAATGTGTTTGGTAGTGTTTGTACAAGTGAAAGTGAAAGAAGATAGAAAAGATGAAAATGCAAGCTGGAATCTGAGTTGCTGACTAACCAAGAGAATATCACGGACGCCTTTACGGGCCGTGAAGATCAAGACGGATCGTGATAGCATCCATGGTACAGTTTCCAGCATGCTAGCATTGAGGACCCAAACTTGGGAAATTCTAAGTGAAGACCACAGACACTTAGACGGACCGTGGTCTCTTTAACGGTCTGTGTTGTTGTCCCTAAAGCAATTTCCAGTGTTATGGCATTAAAGACCCAAACTTGGGGAGTTCTAAGCGAAGGCCACGGACACCCAGATAGACCGTGGTCTCTTAAACAGTCTGTGGTGTTGTCCGTGATGCAATTTCCAGTGTGATGGTATTGAACACCCAATCTTGGGGAGTTCTAAGTGAAGACCACAGACACCCAGATGGACCGTGGTCTCTTTAACAGTCTGTGGTGTTGCCCGTGATGCATTTTCCAGTGTGCAGGCATTGAAGACCCAAGTTGGAGAGTTCTAAGTGAAGAACACGAAAGGTTTCACGGACCGTGAAGCCCTTGACGGACCGTGGTAGCATCTGTGAGGTGCCCGACAGTTCAGTTCTACTTCGAGTAGGACTCTTTTTAAAACACTTTATTTGAATTAATAAAGTCATTTTTTTATGTTTTTATCTTATCTAACCTTGAACGACGAACGAGTTTCCATTATTCTCATTTTTGATTTTGGATTTGAACATTGAATTAAGTTTGAAGTTCAGATTTTCGGTTCTTGAATTATCAAAGTGGTTGTTGATTGCTTATTCTCGTAAGTACTTTCTAACATGTTTTCATTCGATATTTCTGAACATTTACGTGAAATCATAAGTGGCTAAACACCACAACTGGGGTTGTGGGGATCCATGATGTAATTCTAATTGTGATTTCATAACACGAGTGAAAGGCAATTTATGGTTACAAACTGTAGTTTAGTTTTCATTATTAATGTATTCTGATGAGTGCACACATTAGAGTGAGCTTGTATCTTCATTTGTTCGAGAAAAAAATGATAGTTAGGAAAAAGCTAAACTAATCTAACTAAATGGAGTCAAAGTTCGAGTTCGAGTTCGAGTTCGAGAGAAAAGAACCTTAACACCATTGTAGGCGAGGGTAAATCGTGTAACACTCTAGGACCGAGAGGACTTGAATGAAGATTATCTGAGTAGACTGAGAAGTGTCAGATATAGCTAACTCGTATGTAGTTTGTAGAGGTAAATTGCCTGAAACTCAACTACGGAAGAACACTAGACGCAAAGTTATGGGGAACACAATCTTAGTTTCAGTAATTATTGAAACAACTTCAAAACTGATATTTTGTTCATTGTTGAATTAGTCTTTACTTTACAACTTTGGTTACCAAAGCGTTAACACTAAACCCATTTTACTTTTAGTAATTGTTTATTTAGGAAATAATAACGACATTTGAGTAAAACACGACAGTGAAATCATTTCTGTAAAGAAATTCTCTGTGGGATCGACCTCAACTCATGTTGAGTTCTATAAATTGACATCAACCATTTATATCTCTTAATTGAGGTGTAAGTTTGGATGTATCAAATTTTGGCACCGCTACCAGGGAATTTCAATTCAAAAGTGTTTTACTAGCTTTTATTCTAACTGTAATTAGACTTCCTAATTTTACGTCTTGTTCTTTGTTTGTCTCTTTCAAGTGAGTTCAATTGTGTATGCCAAATACCAGAAGTAAGGGAGCCCCATTAGTCCCATATGATCCAAAACTTCGGAAAATAATCTGTAACTTGGTGAACTCACAAGAACTTGAGGCGCAAACACAGAGATTTGGATTGGAAGCCTAAATTGTTGCTAGGGGTATTCAGCCGAATATTGTGAACAACCAACCTAGGGCAGTGAACAAAATCATAGCGGTGGATGGAATCATTACCCCCAACCGCCAACCAATAGCTCCAAGGGGTAGACCACAGCCTCCGGCTCATATGATGTATAAAGAGGATGACATAGATTTGGATGGAGCTAGAGCCACTGGAGCAATAGTGTTACCTGCACTACCTCCAGGTGTTAAGTTCACAATCACCAGCACTATGATTCAGCTGCTAAATCTGAAAGATATGTTCAGGGGTGCAGCGGGTGATGATGCTAACCAGCATTTGATGAATTTTGTGGCGATCTGCAAATCGCAAGAAATTCCTGGAGTTATCCAGACAGCAATTAGACTGAGGTTGTTCCCATTGTCTCTTACTGGAGAGGCAACAAATTGGCTGAATGAGATGCCTGATGATTCAATCAAGACTTGGACTGAACTAAAGAAAGCTTTTCTGGAACGATTCTTTCCGGAATCAAACGAGTTGCAAATGAAAGATGAAATAAGTGCCCATAAGCAGCTACTAGGAGAAATAATGCATGACACCTGGTGGAGATTCAGCCAAAAGCTGAAGAAGTGTCCAAACCATGGTCTCACTAAGAGACATCTAAAACAGACATTTTATCAATCTTTAAATTATGTTACTAAACATGTTGTTGATGTAGTGTGTGGAGGATCTTTTATGAGGAAGCCATTCTCAGAGAGCATGCAATTGATGGACGAAGTGTCAAAGAATAACAGGGCATGGTACACATGGGATGCAGAAGTAGGAGATCTTGGGTACACATTTGAACTTTCGGCTGAGCAAAGGAAGAGGGAAGAAGAAAGGGATCAGGACATGGCTTACATGAGGACCCAAATAGATCTACTTACAAAGCACATTGTCTCAAAGTCTAAAAAGGTAAATGTTGTGGGACAACCAAACATGTATGAAGATCTGGATATTGATCTAGATGAGGAGGCTAATTACTTAGGCAATCAAGGAGGTTTCTGGAATTATAACTCGGGAAACCAAGGTTACAATTCTGGAAATGCAGGTCGGAACTACTCAAGCGAAGGACAGTATGATAGGCCAGCAAATAGAGAGCATGGAAACTGGCAGAACAGAGATAGGTACAGGAATGATCGCAGTGGTGTGTATGTGCCCCCATGTAATAGAGATCGGGCAAGTGGCAGTTCCAGCGGGTCTAAGCTGGAAGATATGTTGGTCAAAGTGCTCCAGAAAATTAAGTCAATGGATGTAGGGGTGAAGGAGATGAAAACTGAATTCTCCGGTATGAGTCAACTAGTAGACTCTCACACCACCTCCATCAAGCAAATTGAGCAGCAGTTGGGTAACTTTCAGCCTCATTAAATTAGAGGAAGAATGGGTCACTACCAAGTGACACGATCCAAAATCCTAAGAAGGACGGGCACTGCATGGCTATCGCCACCATGAGTGGTAAAATTTTTACTGACCCAATTTCTGCAGGCACTAAACATGAGCAGGTGTTGGAGCAAGCTGGAAGAGAAGAGGATGAAGCTGAGCAAGTAGATGACTTGAAGGATGCTCAACCAATAGCCAAACCAGCAGGAGCGAAAGAAAAAGAGGTTGATGGAACCTTGCCTTTATAGCAAATCCCAAGATCACCTCCTCATTTCCCTCAAAGGCTTAAAAAGAAAGCCAAGGATGGGAAATTCACTAAATTCATTACCATGCCGAGACAGTTGTCCGTGAACATACCATATGTGGAAGCCCTTGAGTAGATGCCAGGATATGCCAAGTTCATGAAAGACTTGGTTACAAAGATAAGAGCGGTGAGTATTGATTTGACTAACCATGTTCATCACTGCAGTGTTATTGCTACCAGGTCTCTGGTGTAGAAAAAGGAGGATACGGGTGCATTAACCATACCATGAACTATCAGATCAATAAAATTTGCAAAGGACTTGTGTGATCTAGGGGACAGTATAAACTTGATGTCGCTGGCCATCTACAAGCAACTGGGGTTAGGAGTTCCAAAACCCATAGCCATGAGGTTGATGATGGCAGATAGGTCAGTGAAGCGACCTATGGGCATCATATGTGATGTGCTTGTAAAGGTGGACACGTTCATCTTTCTGGCAGACTTCGTGATCTTGGATTGCGAAGTAGATTTTGAGGTTCCCATTATTTTGGAAGACCATTTCTGGCCACAGGACGAGCCTTGGTAGATGTTGAGCGAGGAGAACTGAAATTCAGACTCAACAAAGAAGAAGTAAAGTTTAACATTTGCAGGTCAATGAAGCAGCCACAGGGCATGAATGTGGTGTCTGCAGTAGAGGTTTTTGACGAAGAAGAAATGGGAGCAAACATTGAAGAGAGACTGGTTGTTGAAACCTTAGCTACAGTGCTAATGAATTTTGAACCTAACTTTCAGGTCTGATTATGTAGAGATCGTGAATGTGTTGTAAGGTATGGGAGCACACTCTTATGCTCCAAAGAAATTGGACTTGGATTTGAAAAATAGGCCAAGTCCTTCAGCAAAACCATCCACTGAGGAGCCACCTGTGCTGGAACTGAAACAGTTGCCCAGTCACCTGAGGTGTGTATTTTTGGGAACTAACAACACTTTACCTATGATTTTGGCTGCATATTTGAATGATGAACAGGTCCAAGCTGTAATCAAAGTGTTGATTAGGTACAAAAGGGCCATTGGGTGGACCATTGCTAACATCATCGGGATACCTCCGGGTATATGCGCCCATAAGATCCAACTTGAGAAGGACTGCAGCCCAAGCATTAAACACCAGAGAAGGTTAAACCCACCTATGCAAGAGGTGGTCAAAAATGAGATAATCAAGTGGTTAGATGCTGGGGTGGTGTACCCCATTTTTTACAGTCACTGGGTTAGTCCAGTGCAATGTGTGCCCAAAAAGGGTGGTATGACTGTGGTCGCGGATGCAAAGAATGAGTTGGTCTCACAAAGACCAGTTACTAGATGGCGAGTGTGTATGGACTACAGGAAGCTGAACAAGTGGACCTTGAAGGATCATTTTCCAATGCCTTTCATGGACCAGATGCTTGACAGGTTGGCTGGAAAAGGGTGGTATTGCTTATTAGATGGATACTCTAGCTACAACCAGATATCGATTGCTCCTGAAGATCAAGAAAAGACTACCTTTACATGTCCTTATGGCACCTTTGCGTTTAAACGCATGCCATTTGAACTTTGTAATGCACCAGTAACTTTCCAAAGGTGTATGATGTCTATCTTCTCAGACATGGTGGAGGACACTCTGGAGGTCTTCATGGATGACTTTTCAATGGTAGGTGATACCTTTGATGATTGTTTGTTGAATCTTAGCAGGGCCCTACAAAGATACGAGGAGGAAAATCTAGTGTTGAACTAGGAGAAGTGCAATTTCATGGTCGAGAAAGGCATAGTCCTTGGGCACAAGGTGTCACAGAAAGGGATTGAGGTCGACAAGGCCAAAATTAAGGTGATTGAAAAGTTACCTCCGCCGATCCGTGTGAAGGGTGTTTGAAGTTTCTTAGGACATGCCAAATTCTATATGTGGTTCATCAAGGACTTCTCCAAAATTGCACACCCCATGTGCAAGCTTTTGGAGAAAGAGGTGAAATTTGTCTTTGATGAGGCATGTCTTAAAGCCTTTGAATGCCTAAAGGAGAAGCTGATTTCTGCACCAGTGATCATTGGCCCAGATTGGGCAGAGCCATTTGAGGTAATGTGCGATGCTAGTGGTACTGCTTTAGGAGTTGTGTTGGGGCAGAAGCGCAACAAGATGTTTCATCTGATTTACTATGCTAGTAAGTCACTGAATAGGGTACAACAAAACTACACAGTTACTGAGCAGAAACTACTGGTGTGGTGTATGCTTTCGAAAAATTCAGAGCTTACTTGATGGGCACTAAAGTGATAGTCCATACAGACCATGGAGCCCTAAGATACCTCATGGCAAAGAAGGATGCCAAACCAAGGTTGATAAGATGGGTATTACTTCTTCAAAAGTTTGATTTTGAGGTTAAGGATAGGTAAGGTTGTGAGAACCAAGGGCTGATCACCTGTCGAGGTTGGAGGCTGAAAAGAAAGAGGAACTCGAGCTCGACATAAATGATTTGTTCCCGGATGAGCAGGTAGTAGCCGCTACTCTTGATCTTATTCCTTGGTTTGCTGATTTTGCTAACTTTTTCGTTAGTGATTTGATGTCTAAGGGCCTGACATATCAACAAAGGAAGAGGTTCCTGCATGATCTGGGTAAGTATTTTTGGGATGAACCTTATTGTACAGGGTGTGTTCTGATAACATCATCAGGCGATGTGTTCCTGAAGCTGAGATGTTGCATATTCTAGAAGCCTGTCACTCCTCTCCGGTAGGTGGTCATCATGGAGGTGCTAGTCCAGCCCACAAGATACTTCAGTGTGGGTATTACTGGCCTACAATTCATCAGGATGCGATGGACGTAGTAAGGAGTTATGATGTATGCCAACGACAAGGATCCATCTCTTGACACCATCAGTTACCCATGACACCTATTCTGGAGATGGAGTTGTTTGATGTATGGGGAATCGACTTCATGGGCCCATTTGTGAGCTCCTATGGGTAGAAGTACATATTGGTTGCAGTGGACTATGTGTCCAAATGGGTTGAGGTAGTTGCTTTGCCTGAGAATGATGGTAAGAGTGTTGTTGGTTTTCTAAAGAAGAATATCTTCTCAAGGTTCGGCACACCCAAAGCTATCATCAGTGATGGTGGTTCTCATTTCTGCAATAAGGTATTCAGTTCTCTTTTGCTAAATATGACGTTAAATAACACAAGGTAGAAACACCTTATCACCCACAGACTAGTGGCCAAGTGGAGGTCTCCAACAGAGAAATTAAAGCAATTCTGGCTAAAACGGTGAATGCCAATAGGACAGATTGGGAACGGAAGTTAGATGATGCTATATGGGCATATCAGACAGCTTTCAAGAGGCCTATTGGTATGTCTCCATATCAATTGGTGTTTGGAAAGGCATGTCATTTGCCGGTTGAGCGTGAGCATAAAGCACGCTGGGCTTTGAAGAAGTTAAACCTTAGTTGGAGAGAAACAGCAAGCCTGAGATTGGATTAGATCAATGAGATGGATGAGTTCCGTCTGAGAGCCTATGAGAGGTCTGCACTATATAAGGAGAGGATGAAGTTATATCATGACAAGAATATTGAGAAAAAAAGCTTCACTCCTGGTGATTTGGTATTACTTTTTAACTCCAGGCTTCGTCTGTTTCTGGGAAAGTTGAGATTAAAATGGTCTGGATCTTTTAAGGTAACGTAGATGTTTCAGTCGGGTGCTATTGAGCTGGAAAATGACAAGGGCAAGAGGTTCAAAGCAAATGGCCAGTGAATCAAGGCATACTTGGGTGTTCTAAAAGATGTGAAGATCGTGGAGGAATGTAAACTTGATGATGTCTGAGTAATCAAGTAACCTGTGTCGCGCCGCGATGTTAAATTGTGTGTTGCTTGGGAGGCAACCCAAGATGTAATTGTATTAGGTATTTTCCTTTTTCCTTATTTTTCTTCATTTTTACAGAGTCACTGTGTGTTAATGTGTGTAGGAGAGAATGGGTTAAAAATTCCAGGAACTAGGCGCAGACTGCTCTTCACGGGCAGCCTCACGGACCATGGTGCCCTTCACGGGCAACTTCACGATCCGTCAATCTTAGCACCAACCTAAGAGAGCTACTGGAAATTGCAAGAAAATAGTTCACGAAAGGGTTCACGGCCCGTCAGGACTTGTACGGACCGTCTAGCCTCTCGTGAACCACAGGTAAGTATTTTACCCCCAAGTCAGTTTCATGGACTACTATACGGACTGTGGTGACCTTCACGAGCACTTTCACGGTCCGTCGTCCACAACTCAGTCTTACCAATACCCGAACTGACCCGCGATGGCACCAAAATTAAAAGAAACGTATATTAGCTTCCTAAGCGCCAAAGGTCGGGTTCTTCCCCTTATTTTCTCTCTGTGATTCATCTTATAAAGGTTACTAAAGAGTTAAATCGATTCAATAATCGATAAATCCTTATTTCCCAGAAAATCAAAACCCTACATCCTTAGTTGGTCAAGTATTTCAAGTCAACTCCTTCTTCTTTTTTTTGGGTGAGACTCTCTACTACCTCCAAGTAAGCCGCTTCATAATTTGTTACAAGTTTGATCTTGTCTTAAAACAAGTTAGATTTACTTTAAATTAGTTGAGATTAGCATTATCTTGTGATGTATAATCTTGAATTGTTGTGGGTTAGTTTTAATTGCATATATGTAATTATTTTGGGACATGGGTATGATCACAGTGTGTCTAAATTAGTTGTGATTTTATGAGGGTAGTTGAATTCATGAAGGATAGTGTTGATATGTGGGTACGTGTTTGGTTGGATGAGTATCATGTTTGTTGGCAGTGTGCTTGTTGAAATTCAATGATGTTAATAGTCTCATTGTGATCTTGTGTGAAAATGGGCATACCTACTTGTTGAGGATCAGTTGAATTGATATGTATCTTGTGTGGGTCTGATCAGGCTATCTGTGTGTTGAATGAATATTGTTCTTGTTGGCTTTGTGTATGATAGAAATTAAGTGGTGTTAGTATTCATATTGTGAACCTGTGCTAAAAAAATGGGGGTGACATATCCTATAAGTAAAAGTGGGGGAAGCAATGACTGATTAAGTGCCCAAGTGTAAGACCACGATAGGCTTCACGGATCGTTGAAACCACTACAAGTCGTACCACTCGTGAACCACACTTGGGCATTTCATACCATCACTGGTTAGGTTTACGGGCAGTATTACGGACTGTGGTTCACTCCACGGGCCGTGAACCCGTCCGTGAAAAATACTTTGGGAAGCCCAATTGCACACTGATTCTGTGAAAAATCCACGAGGGGTTTTACAGACCATGGTACCTACCACAGCCCATCAGAGCTCCCGTAGAGTTTACTTATTTTGTATTATTTTATTTTATTTTTGTTTCATATTTTGATTTTGTGGCCCTTCCCAATGATAGATTGGGTGACGGCATTCTTAAGGTAAGGCGTCACGATGTAATTACACAGGGGAAGTCTGAGTACCCGATAGTGTGTCATTTTATTGACTTGCGTAACTAATGAGTTTTGTAATTCTCAGGTACCATGGCTCCCCAAAGAAAGAACGCAACCAAACCTGCTCCCCCCACTGCTTCACAATCAAAAGGTCATAACGACTCTGAGTCTAGTAGTTCTGAGGTACAAATGAATATTACACCTAATGATCATCCACCTCGAGCTTCTAGATCCGCAGCAACGAGGGCTATTCTCCAGGACACTCTTCTTCAATATGAAGAGGGAGGTAGTAGTTCCAGTAGCAGGGAGGAATCGGGAAGTAAAGACACTTGCAGCTACATTTGCTTCGTTAGACACAATCATTATTCAGTGGAAGACTGTGAACATTTCTGAGGAAATGATTAATCGGATGCTACATGGCCCTAAGTATACAACACCATCTTTTGTGGGACTATTTGAGGGTAAACACCACGATGTCACAAGTGAATCGGAGATGGAGGATCCTACTTCACGAGAGCGCGTTATGCGTTGAATTGCTGGGTACATTGCCACAGAAAGAGAAGCAGTAGCATGTGTGTCTGATCCAAATGTGCAGATTACAAAAGCATCCCTTACTTTTCCAGCCAAGGTTTGGTGGTCAATAGTTCAAGCACAACTGCAACCTACAACAAATGACAATACACTGTCTCCATCGCTAGCATCATTGGTTGCATGCCTCATGGTTGGGTACCTTGTGAATGTAGGTCGGATCATCGCCACAGAGATGCAAGACAGAGCGCTAAATAAGCGAGCAGGTTTGCCGTTTCCCTGTTTGATAGGGAAGATTTGTTTGCAGGCGAACATTCCTCCAAATAAGTTGGTGGATAAACCGGTGGAGGCATCTAAGATAAATGTAGCTTCAAAAATTCAGGATGTCAACAATCCTCTTTATGGGAGGAAATCGGGAGCAGTGGGACCATTAGCGGTAGTACCTCATACACCACTAGTCATCCCACAGGTTGCAGACAAAACTGAGCATGGTGAGTCATCACTGCCATCTTTGGGGGAACCATCATCGCCACCAGCTTCAAACCCCCAGGTTATAGGTACTTATATCACTCTCCCAACTGCTATTCTTGAGAAGTTGGTTGCAGATCAGCGGCAGACCAAGACCTTGGTCGACAAAATCGTCCACCGGATGCCCCAGCTTATAAAGAATAATGTGTTAGCTGCGGAGAAGAGCATTAAAGATGAAATGAGGAAGGAGCTTGCTGTTTTGAAGAACATGATGGATGGTTTGGAGGCCCATGTCCAAACACAGTTGCAGGCTACCGACTCAAGCAATAATAAAGAGTTCAAGAAGCAGCTAGCCGAGATGCGAGCCCAAGTTGCTAAACTGACTGAAAAGCCAGTACAGGTGCCTACTCCAGTCATGCCAGAGTCATTACTAAAGATATTTGATGAGCAGCCTACTACTCAGTCTCTTGACGATATCTGTGGAAACTCCCTAAAAGCAAATCTAGCAAGAGAAAGAAAAAAGTTGGATAATCTGATGATGAGCTACCGGTTGACATGTCCAGAGAGGAAAGAAAGCAACACAAGAAAGCACGCAGGGTATCAAGGAAGGAAGCTCGCGAAAAAGAAGCACTTGAACAACAACAAAGAGATGCAGTGTTAGCTGGGGCTTCTGGTAGCGAATCACCTGCCCCGACAAGTGGTAGCCAACTTGATCATGCGCTGGTTTCTGAGAGTGCACCCATTGATAAAGGTGACGACGCTGATCCGACTATCAGCGCCTAGAGCGCCGTAGGTATGACCCCTTCTTATAGCCCTGTTTTGTTTTTCTTTATTAACTTTGAGGGAAAAGTCTTTTGTTTGGGGATGGGGTGGTGAGCAACCTACCATTCTAGCTGTTAGAATGAATGGAGGTTGACTCTGTGTTTACTGTGAAAATTGTTATGGTCCTATGTTTGTGTTGGTGTGTTGAGCTATGCAGCAGTTAGTCTGTGTGTAATGATTACCTCGATTTGAGATTTGACTGTTAGGATCTTTAGATGACATCTTAGATACTTACATCTTGAACATCGCAAGTGTGATAAATAAATTGGTGAACCAAGAAGCTGGAGAATGTAGTCTTGTGTCATGTGTGTGTGTGAGTGTTGTTTGAATTCTAACAATAGGAGTAGAAACTAGAACTTGCCCGAGTAGTCTTGCTTAAATCTGAGAATAACCGGATAGGAAAGGATCAATAGGCCATTTTTGTTAAGCCATTAAAAAGCCAAAAATAAAATAACCAAATAAAAGCTTATCACTTGAACCTGATTTGAGCCTAAAAGTTAGTTTTTGTTTTTACCCAGTAAATATCATATCCTTTGGTTTCCGAATATACGATGTCATTACTCAGGCCAAAAGCCTAAGTTGAGGGTGATTGCAATCCGAGCAGAAAGATGAACTGAAAAAGAAGGTTTAACCAGTGAGCTAAGTGCATATAAAAAAAAGTGTGAAGAAAAGAAAAGAAAAAAAGAAAAAGGAAAATAATGGTTGTTGGGATGTGCTGAAATGAAGAAAGAGAGGGAATCGCTCAGAAAAGAGTTGTGTGAAAACGAAACTTTGGAAAATCAAGGGACTAGTCACTCACGAACCCAAATATCCATTCCCTATCCTGAGCCTATGTTACAACCGATAAAGTCCATAGTGATCCTATTTCGGGTATTTACAAGATAGAGCGTAGAAAGCAAGGGCAAGCCTATGGTAGTTTGTTGTTAGTGTTAGAAGTTCTTTGAGAGTGTGAGCATAATACTTAGTCCCAAATATCATGAGTGAGGGACTTCTTTGGTGTGAGGACACAACGATTACATTTGAGAGTAGATTGTGTTAGCTGTAATTCACAGGCTTATGCATGATCGACTGTGAGTAATGAGATGTCATAGATTTATCCTTCCATGTTAGATTCATGGTTTTGGATACAAATTGTATTTGAGATGGCTGCTGCGTAGTTTCAAAAGTGTTTGAATGATTTGAGGGTTGAATGTATTGTTTTCTCATCACTTGAGGACAAGTAATGGTTCTAAGTTCAGGGTGTTGATGTGCCGCAAATTCTTGGAACATTTGATGCTTGAAAACTAAGAATTAATACTATAATCGAGTGTATTTATGTGGATATAATGTGTTTGGTAGTGTTTGTACAGGTGAAACAAGTGGAAGTGAAAGAAGATAGAAAAGATGAAAATGCAAGCTGGAATCTGAGTTGCTGACTAACCAAGTGAAGATCACGGATGCCTTTACGGGCCGTGAAGATCAAGACGGATCGTGATAGCATCCGTGGTACAATTTCCAGTATGCTAGCACTGAGGACCCAAACTTGGGAAATTCTAAGTGAAGACCACGGACACTCAAACGGACCGTGGTCTCTTTAACGGTCCGTGGTGTTGTCCGTGATGCAATTTCCAGTGTGATGGCATTGAAGACCCAAACTTGGGGAGTTCTAAGTAAAGACCATGGACACCCAAACAAACTGTGGTCTCTTTAACCATCTATGGTGTTGTCCGTGATGCAATTTCCAGTGTGATGGCATTGAAGACCCAAACTTGGGGAGTTCTAAGTGATGACCATGGACACCCAGACGGACCGTGGTCTCTTTAACGGTATGTGGTGTTGCCCGTGATGCATTTTCCAGTGTGCAGGCATTGAAGACCCAAGTTGGAGAGTTCTAAGTGAAGACCATCAAGGGCTTCACGGACCGTGAAGCCCTTAACGGACTATGGTAGCATCCGTGAGGTGCCAGACAGTTCAGTTTTACTTCGAGTAGGACTCTTTTTTAAACACTTTATTTGAATTAATTAGGTCATTTTTTTATGTTTTTATCTTATCTAACCTTGAACGACGAACGAGTTTCCATTATTCTCGGTTTGTGATTTTGGATTTGAACATTGAATTAAGTTTAAAGTTTGAATTTCCGGTTCTTGAATTATCAAAGTGGTTGTTGATTGCTTATTCTCGTAAGTACTTTCTAACATGTTTTCATTTGATATTTCTGAACATTTACGTGAAATCATGAGTGGCTAAACACCACAATTGGGGTTCTGGGATCCATGACATTATTCTAATTGTGATTTCGTAAAACAAGTGAAAGGAAATTTGTGGTTACAAACTGTAGTTTAGTTTTCGTTATTAATGTATTCTGATGAGTGCACGCATTAGAGTGAGCCTGTATCTGTCATTTGTTCGAGAGAAAAATGATAGTTAGGAAAAAACTAAACTAATCTAACTAAATGGAGTCAAAGTTTGAGTTCGAGAGAAAAGAACCTTAACACCATTGTAGACGAGGGAAAGTCGTCTAACACTCTAGGACCGAGAGGACTTGAGTGAAGATTATCTGAGTAGACTGAGAAGTGTCAAATATAGCTAACTCGCATGTAGTTTGTAGAGGTAAATTGCATGAAACTCAACTACGGAAGAACATTAGATGCAACGTTATGGGGAACACAATCCTAGTTTCAGTAATTACTGAAACAACTTCAAAACTGATGTTTTGTTCATTGTTGAATTAGACTTTACTTTACAACTTTGGTTACCAAAGTGTTAACGCTAAACCCATTTTACTTTTAGTAATTGTTTATTTAGGAAATAATAACGACATTTGAGTAAAACGTGACAATGAAATCATTTCTGTAAAGAAATTCTCTGTGGGATCGACCTCAACTCACGCTGAGTTCTATAAATTGACTTCGATAATTTATATCTCTTAATTGAGGTGTAAGTTTGGACGTATCATCGGGCATTGATGCCCCTCTTGAGGCTTCCCCACCTTAGACTCCAGATGAGAGTGCTCCACATACATAGCCTGTCAGGGGACCTTTTTATCTCATCCTCCCCTACTTTTGTTTATATTGCATTGAGGATACTGCTTGATTGTTTTTGGTGGGGTAAGGGCCTTTGAGCCAATAGTCCCTCTTTTTTATTGTATTTTGTTATTTTGAGTTTTGAATAATTGTGGTACTTTACTTTTGTTTTTATTATAGTGCTCTTTTGGTTAAAGTATGTCTCTTGCTTTATTTTGTTCACTCTTGATTTTGTAACCCTCCATGAGTTTAAAAAAACCATGAAATGCTTGGAGTTTCATTGATAACAACTTGAGGATCGATGGTGTTCAATATTAATGTCTTGAATAGTACTCATGATGAGCACGATGTATAGTGTTTGTGTTGCAAGAGTGAAATCGATGTAGTTGCACTTTTCAGCGATCTATTTGAATCTTTTTCTTGACTAGTTGCATTTTGATGTGAGCCTTGCAATGAACATCGCACGTATGCTTTTGATCTTTTAGGGATGTGCTAAATGAGTGTATTTCAAAGTGCTATGTGTGGTGAGGTCTTACTTGAAAGCATGCATATGGAGTCCTAGAATTTGTCTTGTTAGTCCAATTGTTTGAATCTTAGTGAATGTGAGACATGATCATGGACAATAATTCAAAGAGAACCGAATTTTCCATAATCCTTTGTGACTACCTTGTGAAGGTGTGCATCCATTTTGGCACCATTTGAGCCTAACCTATTTGTTGATAAAAAAACAAAAGAAAGCCTCTTGAACCAAATTGTCCCTTCCTTCTCACCAAAAATCCTTATTGAAACATTGTTATGTCTAGATAGCCAACTTAGGCAAAAAGTATAAGTTGGGATGTGGAAAGGAAGGAAGAATGAAAGTCAAGTGAAGGATAAAGAAAGATGAAATGAGATTCAACTTTGAAAGTTGTTACAAAAAGAAGGAATCCCTCCTTATAAAAAACAGTCATTATGATGGAAATGCTTTTGAAAAATGAATAAAATGAAAAAGAGAAGTGAATGAAATAAAGGGAATTCTAAATAAATTGAGTGGCAAGTCAAATTTTGAGTTCTCAAATGAAAATGAAGGAAAAAAACTTGAGAAGAGGTGATAATGATTGAAACAATGCTTTGAAAAGGTAAAATCACCAATCTAAATTGACCATACCTTAACCTTCAGCCCCATTACAAACCTAAAAGTCCCTTAAGATCTTGCATGAACTAGGATAGGTGATGATTGAAAAATATGGAAAAACCTATGGGACAAAGCCTTCATGTGTTTCTCTTTTAAGAGAGTGAGAGTTGCATTGATTACATACACCTTTGTTAATTTTCTTGTGAGAGCATGAAATCGTTCTTGATATGAGGGCACTTGAATGCATTTGTTGAAATATGTTCTTGCATTAGACAAAAAATTAGAGTGAGCTTGAGCTTCTGTTGAGACCAACTAGTCATCATTTGAAGCTTTTTGATCATGAATGAGGGTAGCATGTTGATTGAGAGTAGTCTTTCTATGGCACTTGCATGTTAGCTTTCATTGAGTACTGAGTACTATTGTAGACACCCTTATTGACTTTTTTATGTTCTTGATTTACTTGAGGACTTGAAAAAGTTTAAGTTGGGGGCATTGATGAGTGGGAGATTTGCATTCATTTAAGGTCTATTTAGCTCAATAATTAGTGTCTTCAATGCCTAATTTTGATGATTTGTAGCTATGAAGACAATTGGACATTGCAAGGAATGATATTTGAAAGAATGACAAAAAATGCAAAAATAAGTGTAAACTATTCATTATTGATTGCCTAACAAGAAGGGTAGATTGCAAATTGACCACGACCTCACCGAACATGACAGTGCATAGCACTTGTGTCTATCAAAGTAGGTCATTAGACTCTAGTGAAGAAGACGATACGCTGAATGAGAAAGACGACCTTGATGAACATCACCCAAAGTGACGGTGTTAAAAGAAAAGATTGAATGCTCGAACAACAAACGAAGGTGATACTCAGCGATTCGCCGAACATGAAAGACTGACTCAATCGAGTTCTCCAACTTAGATTCAAACACCTGAAGCCTAAGGGCATCAAAAGGCGAGCTGAGGCGGCGAGCCTGACTAATTCGCCTATTGAGTCACATAGTGACATTTTGGGCCTAATTTTGGAAAATTATAAAAAGCCCAAAGGAGATGGAAATAAAATCAAATGACATAGAATAGAGAATGTCAGAGTGTGTGAAGACTTAGAGAGAACACTCTATCTTAGAAGAACACTTTTCTAGCTTTTGGGGTTTTAAAACTTTGTGATTGAAATCGACAAATTGAAGTTGAATTCAAATGGGTTTACTTATAATTGCTTAATTTTATGTTACTCATGGCTGCTTTCATGGAAGGTATAATCTCTTTACCTTTTGTAATGGGTGGCTAAAACCCCAAGATCTAGGGGTGCAATTATGGGGTTGGGTGTTGATTCAATGTAGTGGGTATTGTGCTGTAGCGACCCTATCAAAACAATACACCCACTTAAACAAGAAACTAATCAAATACTTGCAACAATTAAAAGAGATTTACTATGGCCATATTGATTCGAGTTTAGTAGAGGGATTAGGTTCATAAAGGAAAAGAAATATAGCTAAGGATGTACATTTTGCCCATTTAAACATTTATGTGATGCCAAAATTGATATGGCGTAGAATTTCAACTTATGACGGAAAAACCCTCCCAAAAATAATTTAAGCAAATAACCGATGAGCTTTTCATGAACGCATTATCTTCACACTTAAGGATGAAATAACAAGAATATTACCCATTTCGAGTACCGAAATCAACCGGTTCATGCTTCACACAAATACTCAAAACAAATA
>JAJOOD010017096.1:0-25274 GCA_029582525.1 Solanum tacnaense | reverse complement strand
ACACTTTTTAAATGTCGCCATAATAGCTACACTTAAAACGTCTGGCCAAAGAGGTATAAGGGCACACTTTTTAGTAATTCATTAGCAACACCTTTTGTTTGATTATACTACATTTAAAAGTGTGGCCTTTGCTTTGTTATTGAGAATACTTAAAAAATGTTGCCTTTTCTATCTCATCTAGAACAACACTTTTAAAGTGTAACTTTTCTTATGTACAGTAAGCCACACATTGGACGTCCCTATAGCAACACTTGTGAAGTGTGGCAATAGTGTGCAGAATTTTTGTAGCCACAATTTTTTATTTTTAAGAATAATAATTTTTATTTGCATATATTCAATATTCACATATAATATTTAAATATATAAGCGATCTAAAGCACAAAATTATCTAATAAATAAATCGAAGCTATATATTTCTAATAAACTTCGAGAAACATGTCTTGTACAACCAATACTTAGACAAACATGTCTTGTACAACCAAACTTCGACAAACATGTCTCTACTATCAATAAATTCCACAAAACCAAATGAATTCAAACATAACAAAAACTCTTCATCGTTCACTACAATAGATCGAGTTTACTTCATGCCACTATTCAAATTCAATCACCGGCATTTTCATGCACATTCAAAATAAAATTATAAGTTAATGAAATAAATCATGTGTATTTAATATGCCCAAATTCAAAGTGAGCCAAACCAATTCATGATAATAAAGTCACAGCTGAGCAACCATAAACTGAAGCTCTCCTTAATACAAAACTAAAATTGAGTCACAACAGTAAAGATCTACAAAACTAACAAATCTAATATTGAGTCATAACAATAAAGTCACACCAAACTCTCCAAAACATACAGAAGAGCAAAATGTTAAAGCAGAGAAACCTCATTTCCAAAACTAACAAACTAACAAAATTTACCAGCAGCAACCTCCTTTCATACAGGAGGAATCAGATTCTAATCAGCAAAATGTTAAAGCATCTACGAATTAGGCCAAAAAAATATGTTCAAAAACTACAACAACAATTAGTGTACATGCAGAAAAATGTTTTCCAAACAATCAAATAAACCAACCAGAAAAAAAGAGAAGAACCAGAAAAAAAAGTATACAAGTGAGAAAATAAATCATGTTCAGTGTACCACAAATCCATCTCCTGGATGTTGTTCTTGTAAGCATAACTTGAGTTACAATAACGAATAACAAACTACAGGAAAGAACAAAAAAATAGTTTCATTTAAAGAAGATGGGAGTGAGAATAAAAGAGGTCAAATACTCTTCCGTGGACGTCTGAACCCATCTTTCGTGTTGTATATAGCCCTCTAGATCTTATTAAACAAGTGTATGTTTTGAATTTGTTTTCAAGGGCTGCAGAGTTGATTTTGGAAGTCGGGGTTGAAAGTAGGCACGTTGGGCAGTTTGGCAAGCTGGGTCGAGCTCGCCGAATCTCCCTTGATAGGCTTTAATTTCATGCTATTTTTTGAGTTTGGTTCTATAAATTTCGTCGAGAAGCTTGAGTTTGTCGAGTGCACTCGGCTACTCGCCGAATGGCTTCTTTGATCGCCCTTTCTGCACCCCCAACCCCTAAAATGCAATGTAACTTTCATCGGGCTAGTCTGTGCTCACAGAAAGGCCTCTCCCATCGCCGACATGCAATTTTTCTGGAAATTTGGTGAGCCAATTCTTTCGGCGAGCCCAATTTAGCTCACCAAAGTGATTCAGTGAGTCTGTCTGTAGCATGATTTCTGTGATTTTTCTTGAAATATTTCTAACTCTCTATGATGTTTTTGCAGATATGTCTAGAACCAACTTAGAGATGTCACCCTGCAAAAGAGCACGTGGCATAGTTATCAACGAGAAGGTAGCTACCCCTTCTAAAAAGAAAAGGAAGGAACCTCTAAAGGGAGGAAAAGGCAAGGGCAAGAAGCACGTATCTGATGTTCCGGAGAACAACTTCGGCAGGTAGGGAGAGTCCTTTGACTCCCAAGCTGCATTTTCTGAGCCAGATGACGACCAACCTCTACAATCCTGGCGGCAGAAATATATGCTAGGTCGCGCCCAGATTCGTCGAGAGTTCCTGAGGCCACCCCTCCTACAGCTGATACAGTTCCAGCTCCGACACCGACTGTGGTTCCAGCACCACCAGTTCAGGGTCCTCCTCCCCGGCTACTTAACATATTAAAGTATGATGGGTTGGGGACAATTCTCGAGGAGAAGCTACTATCCACAGAGGGATTGGTGGGTAGATATTCCTCCGTGAGGGAAAATCTCCAGTTTCACCGGTTCAAGCAGTTCACTATGCCCCGAGGCCTATATATTCCTACATGGGTCTGGGAATTCTACGCAACATACGGTGACTTGGTACCAAAGGGCAAGAAGAAGGCCAACACTTTCAGGCCGGTAGATTCTTTCATGGTATGGGGGAAAGTAGTGAGATGCAGCCACGATCAATATCAACGATGTATTAGATAGAGGGTCAGATTTTGACTACCCAAATTTGGCTACCACTACGACACCCTTGGATGATCTCAAGGGCAAGCTTGCCCTCCATCTCTGACACCACCCTGAGGTGGATTGAGGATGGAGCTTCTATTGAGAAGAAGGATATGGATGCTCCGGTTACTTCTGAGATTCCTCCGGCAACCACGGGAGATGTGTAGATGGATGATGTGGTAGCCAATGAGTCAAAGGCAGAGACCGAGGAAGAGCATATCGAGGTTCCAGAGGAGACCATCTATGGAGACCTGTCAGACCTGGAGGAGAAGATTGTACAGTTGGTGATTCAGACAACACTGACAGAGACATCCATGGCAAGATCTAGTAGAGCTAGTAGTGCTGATGTTGCACCAGGCACTGATGCCTTGACAGATGGAGCGACTGTGTAGACAGGACTTTCCTTTACCTCCCTCTCTGTCAGTTTCATTGACTTTTATTATTTTGTTGCATTTGAGGACAAATTGCTTTTTATTTGTGGTGGGGTGAGGTATTTCCATGCCTAACTCTTGTGATTATCATTTTTATTTGTATATTGGTTTCTGTGTTGTAAATTGTGTTTTGACACTGTTTTGTGGATGTTTGAACTTGTGACTCCTTGTTTTAAATGCAAATGATTTTGGACCCTTCTCAAAAATTTTGCCACCTCTTGTTGTGTTTGGTTGTGGCTGCTCTTGTGCAAATTTGATTGTCGGTTATGATTAATACCAATGACTTGAATAGTGCTATTAATCAAACAAAAATGAATGTGCGGCTACGATGAGGGCAAATGAAATTGCATAGACAATATGTGGACTTTTTGCATGTCATTGTGACTAGCCGATTATCGAATGAGTCTCTTGTGATGAATATTACACACTAGCGAAATTGTGGAGTCTTGTTTGATATTGGTGCCAATGCCTTGTGTAATGAGCTTATAGTGAACCTTGTGTGATGACACCTAGAATTTGCCCCGTTCATCCGGTTGACTAAGTGATCTTAGGAAACAATTTTGCAGAGTGAAACAATTTGACAATATTCTTCTTTTGTGGTCAATCTTGTGAGTGTATGAACTTTGCTTAAAACCCTTTTTGAGCCTTATGCTTTTCTTGGAAGAAACTTGATGCAATTGTAACCCCTCTTTATCCATTCACCCATAATCCTCATGTAATGTGGTTTGTTTGAATTGCCAACTTAGGCCAAAATCCTAAGATGGGGGTGTGGTTAAAAGAGAAGATACATCAAGAAGTGTGAAGAAGTCCTCCTTGATTCATGGTTTTGAAAAAGATGGAACCCCTCCATACAAAAAAAAGAGAAAAGAAGAAAAAGAAAAATAGAATGAAAAAGTTGTGAAATAAAAGTTGCAAAAGAAATGGGGTGTCCGGTATTTCATTGGAAGTGAAAAATGGGGTGAAATTTTGAGCATGGGTGAAAATGTTGAAGAAAAGGAAAGAAAGTAATGTTCATGCCACATTTCATAAGGATAGCAGCCACTGAGCCTAAATTACCATACCTTTGCACTCAGCTCCGTTACAAGCCTAGAAATGACCTTTTTGATTTTTAGTGAGTTTAAGTGAATGTTGATTGGAAAATAAGGGCGAACCTATGGGTGAAGTCATGCATGTGTTCATTTTTGTAAGTGTGCGAGTTGTATGTGATTCCGGAACTATAATTTGATTGAACATTTGTGTGTAAATATGGAATCATTCTTGTTGTGAGGGCATTTGAGTACCTTTGTTGAGCTTGAACTTGCACTTGAAGCAAGTATTGTGAACTTGAGAATCTTTGTTGATGGTGAGTCACAACTTGAATCTTTAAGTGTACATTTAATCCTTGCATGAGTAAGTTGAAGTCTTGTCGTGTGCATTCATGATTGAGTCTTGTGTAGCGCTGTTCGAGACAGCCTTTTTGAACTGTTGAGCTTGAGTTTTACTTGAGGACAAACAAAAGTTTAAGTTGGGGGTGTTGATGAGTCCTAGATTTGGACTCGTTTAGGGCATCATTTATGTAGATTTAGTGTCCTCAAATGCTTATTTTGTACCAATAACTGATGTAAAACCCTTGATTCCAGGTATATGGATTGAGGAACAAAGCAAGGACACTAATTTGGAAAAAGGAACAAAGCGAGTTGAAAGCATGAAAAAACGCAAGCGTGGAGATCGCCAACTCCGCTTGGCTAGTCGCCGAATGGCCATTTGACCACTTAAAATTCCAGTGTGCCCAACCCTGAAGGAAGAAATCAAATGGGCAATGGAAATGAGCAGTCGGCGAATCACCGAGTTACTCCGCAATGCAGTGCTGGATCGCCCAAAGTTACAAAACTTGAGGATGCTGAATGACAAGGAAGAAAGGCGATGGAAGTGACCAATGGGCGTCTCGCTGAGTGGTTCGGGGAGCCCGATTTACTTCGCCAAGTGGCTCTTCACAACATATTTTTGGTGAATATAAATACATTTTTGAACATTTAGTTTAGTAAATATCATATATCAATTCTGGAGAATATCATAAGATTATTAGATTGAGACAAGTTTTCTCTAGTTTTTGCTAAGCTTTGAAGAATTGAAGTTTTTAACTTTTGAGAAATTGGAAGTGGGTCTTTGAGATTCTTTGAATTTGACCAGTGTAAAGATGAAATCAATCAACCCAGTTGATGGAAACTCAATTTGGTAACAATTTTTTTCTTTTTATAATGTCTAGCTAAAACCCAAATTCTTGGGGTGTGATTATGTGATTATGGGTTGATTTAGCTTATGGGTATTGCTAATTGTTAGTTTAAATGCTATTTAGAAGTTAGTTCAATCAGTAATTGTGGTTTAATTTAAGAATTGTAGATGCAAATGCAGTTCTACCCTTGTGTTTTTGGCTTGCTCGAGAGAGAGGTTTTAAAACTAAGCTTATTGATTGATGGTCAGTGGGTATTGGGTTGACATGGGTTCAACTCGAGAGAGTGAATCCTAAACCCAATCCCACACATTCAACTCGAGAGAGTAAATGGAGTAAAGTGTGGGTTGTTCCTATTTTTCTTGCTTGTTGATGTATGAGAGAAATCGACTTAATTCAGGGTAAATTGTTCGAGAGAAAGTTTACCTCCTCTATAGCCTAGCTTACTCACTAACCTCTTGCTATTTTCTAATAGTTACAATTACCCATTTGTCTATATTAGCCTATAATCAAATCACATCCCAAGAACTCGTCTCATTATTATTATTTCGTATTGATTTGCACTGTTTGTAGTTGATAATCAAAACCAAAATCCCCCAGTTGACATTCGTGTCACCCCCTGATTTGCATGATGTCTTTATTCGATAATTTATGTTCCTATGACTGATTTGACCATATTCGTACTTTCAAACTAACTCTCAAACACGTACCGCTCCCTGTGGGATTCGACCCGAACTCATTTAGTTGGGTTATATTCTGATTTATGATCGTTCAACACCTAGAATTGGATGAGGTGTGCTTGAAACATTAAAATCATGGGTCTAGTGCAGTTACAACTGATGTTACATTGGGCATTTATGCCCCGACAGACGGAACGACTGAGTAGACAGGTGATGTGCCGTGAAATCTTGGCACATTTGATGCTTGAAAACTAAGGATTAATACTAGAATTGAGTGTATTTTTATATTATTTGATGTGTTGTTGAATGTGTAGACAGATTCTTGCTTGTGTGAAAAAAAAGAAAAAAAAAGCAGAAGATGATTGTGATCAAGTGAAGACCACGAGCACCTAGATGGGTCGTGGTGGCAATCGTTGAAGCATTTCCAGTATGAATTCTTGGAGGAGTTGAGATTAGGTTGGACCAAGTAAAGATCACGGTAAACCTCACGGATCGTGGTCCTCATAATGGTCTGTGGTGAGAGTCGTGAAAGATAAGCCAGTGAACGGGCAATGAGAAGTTGAAAAAATAATTGACCAAGTGAAGACCACGGACAACTACACGGACCGTGGTCATTGTCACGAGTCGTGATGGTGTCCGTGGTAAACGAAACAGTGAAGGGGCATTGAAAAGTTGAAGAGAGAATTGATAAGTGAAGACCAAGGACAACTACACGGACTGTCGTCATGATACAGTGTACAGGTCTTGAAGATCCTGTTTTGGGTGAATCCAAGTGGAGACGACGAAGGGCTTCACGGACCGTGAAACCCTTAACCGTCTGTGGGAGCAGTCGTGATAAGTACAACAGTTCAGTCCTACTTCGAGTAGGACTCTTTTAAAAAAACACTTCCTTTGACTTAATTAGGTGGTTTTTTATTTTTTATCTTATCTTACCTTGAACGACGAACAAGTATCCATTATTCTCAGTTTTTGATTTTCGATCTCAACATTGAAGTTTGGATTTTCCGGTTCTTGAATTATCAAAGTGGCTTGTTGATTTGCTTATTCTCGTAAGTACTTTCTAAACATGTTTTCATTTTATATTTCTGAATGTTTACGTGACATCATGAGTGGGTAAATACCACAACTGGGATTGTGGGATCTATGACGTAAAATCAAAGTGTAATTCCATAAAATGTGTAATAGGCGATTTATGTTTGCAACTTATAATCTAGCTTTCATTATCTATGTATTCTGATGAGTGCACACATTGGAGTGAGCCTGTATCTATTATTTGTATGAGAGAAAAATAATAGTTAGGAAAAAGCTAAATTAATTGGAAGAAATAGAGTCAAAGTTTCACTACGAGAGAAAAGAACTTTAACACCATTATAAATGAGGGTAAAATTAGTAACCCTCTGGGACCGAGAGGACTATAGTGAACTTTATCTTATTAGACTGAGAAGTATCAGATATATCTAACTCATCGATATTTTGTAGAAATAAATTACCTGAAACTCAACTACGGAAGAACATTAGGTGGAACGTTATGGGTAATACAATCCTAGTTTCTTTTAATCATCGAAGCAACTTGAGAACTGAAACATTGTTAATTGTTAATATGGATTTTGCTTACAAATTTGCTACTAGAACATCACAACTATACCCATTTTACTTTTCGTAATTGTTTCTTTAGGAAATAATAACAACATTGGAGTAAACCCGACAGTGAAATTATTTATGTAAAGAAATTCTCTATGGGATCAACCTCAACTCATGTTGAATTCTATATATTGACTTCGACCGTTTATATCTCTTAATTGAGGTGTATGTTTGGACGTATCAAATTTTGGCGCCGCTGCCGGGGAATTGCAATTTGGAAGTGTTTTACTAGCTTTTATTCTAAGTGTAGTTAGATTTCCTAATTTTACGTTTTGCTCTTTGTCTATGTCTCTTTTAGGTGAGTTTGACTGTGTATGCCAAATACATGAAGTAAGGGAGCCCCATTAGTCTTACACGATCCAGAACTCCGTAAAACAATCCAGAAAATTGTGAACGCACAAGAACTTGAAGCGCAGAGATAGAGATTTGGATTGGAAGCTGAAACAGTTGTAAAAGGTATTTAGCCAAATGTTGTGAACAACCCACCTAGGGAAGTGGATGAAAACATAGCAGTGGATGGAATCATTCCTCCCCACCGCCAACCAATAACTCCAAGGGGTAGAGCATAGCCTCCAGCTCACATGATGTATGAAGAGGATGACTTAGACTTGGATGGAGCTGGAGCCACGGGAGCAATAGTGTTACCTGCACTACCTCCAGGTGTTAAATTAACAATCACCACCACTATGATTCAACTGTTGAATCTGAAAGGTATGTTCAGGGGTGCAGCGGGTGATGATGCTAACCAACATCTGATGAACTTTATGGAGATCTGCAAATCTCAAGGGATTCCTGGTGTTAGGCAGACAACAATGAGACTGAGGCTGTTCCTACTGTCTCTTACTGGAGAGGCAACAAATTGGCTGAATGAGACGCCTGATGACTCAATTATGACTTGGACTGAACGAAAGGAATCTTTCTAGAATGATGCTTTCCAGAATCAAAAGAGTTGCAGATGAAAGATGAGATAAGTGCCCATAAGTAGCTACCAGAAGAAGTGATGCATGACAATTGGTGGAGATTCGGCCAAAAGATGAAAAAGTGCCCAAACCATGGTCTAACTGAGAGACATCGAAAATAGGCTTTCTATATATCATTGAATTATGTTACCGAACTTGTTCTTGATGCAGTGTGTGGAGGATCAGTTATGAAGAAGACATTCTCAGAGAGCATGCAACTGATGGATGAGGTGTGAAAGAATAACAGGGCATGGTACACCAGGGATGTAGAAGTAGGAGATCTTGGGCACACATTTGAACTTTCAGCTGAAAAACGGAAAAGAGAAGAAGAAGAAAGGGATCATTACATAGCACACATGAGGACCCAAATAGATCTACTCACGAAGCATATTGTCTCAAAGTCTGAAAAGGTAAATGTTGTGGGATAGCCAAACAAGTATGCAGATCAGGATATCTATCTATATGAGGAGGCTAATTACTTAGGTAACCAAGGAGGTTTTCGGAATTATAACTTGGGAAACCAGTGTTACAATTCTAGAAATGCATGTTGGAATTACTCAAGGGAAGGACAGTACGATAGGCCAACAATAAGAGAGCAGGGAAACTGGCAGAACAGATATGGGTACAGAAATGATCGCAGTGGTGTGTATGTGCCCACAGGTAATAGAGACCGGGCAAGTGGTAGTTCCAGCGGGTCTAAACGGATACAGGGTGAAGGAGATGAAAGGTGAATTCTCTAGTATGAGTCAACTGGTAGACTCTCACATCACCTTCATCAAGCAAATTGAGCAATAGTTGGGGTAACTTTCAGTCTCACTAAATCAGAGGAAGAATGGGTCATTACCAAGTGACACGATCCAAAATCTTACGATTGACGGGCTTTGCATGGCTATCACCACTAGGAGTGGTAAGGTTCTTAATGACCTAATTTCTGAAATTACTAAACATGAGAAGGTGTTGGAGCAAGCTGAAAGAGAGGAGGATGAAGCTGAACAAGTAGATGACTTGGAGGATGATCTACCATTAGCAAATCCATTAGGAGTAAAAGAAAAAGGGGTTGAGGGAACCATGCCTTTACAGCAGATCCCAAGATCACCTCCTCATTTCCCTCAAAGACTTAAAAAGAAAGCCGCGGATGGGAAATTTGCAAAGTTCATTACGATGCTGAGACAGATGCCAGTAAACATACCATTAGTGGAACCCCTAGAGAAGATGACAGGATATGCCAAGTTAATGAAAGACGTGGTTAACAAGAAGAGAGCTGTAAGTATTAATTTGACTAACCATGTTCATCATTGCAGTTCTATTGCAACCAGATCTCTTGTACGGAAAAAGGAGGATCCAGGTGCATTCACCATACCATGCACCACTGGCTCAATCAAATATGCGAAGGCCGTGTGATTTAGGGGCCAGTATAAACTTGACGCCGCTGGCCATCTACAAGCAACTAGGTTAGGAGTTCCAAAACCCACAACAATGAGGTTGATGATGGTAGATAGGTCAGTGAAGAGACCTGTGGGCTTCCTATGTGATTTGCTCGTAAATGTGGACATGTTAATCTTTTCGGCAGACTTCATGATCTTGCATTGCGAAGCGGACTTTGAGGTTCCCATAATTTTGGGAAGACCATTTCTTGCCACATGACGAGCATTGGTAGATGTTGATAGAGGAGAACTGAAGTTCAGACTCAACAAAGAAGAGGTAAAGTTTAATATTTGCATGTTAATGAAACAGCCACATGACATGAATGTGTTGTCTTCGATAGAGGTTTTTGATGAAGAAGAAATGGGAGAAACCATTGAGGAGAGGTTGGCTGTTAAAACTTAGTTGCCGTGCTGATGAACTTTAAAGCTGATATCCAGTCTGATTATGTAGAAACCGTGAATGCTTTGCAGGGAATGGGAGCACACTCTTATGCTCCAAAGAAATTGGACTTGGATTTGAAAAACTGTCCGAGTCCTCCAGCAAAACCATTTATTGAGGAGCCACCTGTGCTGGAACTGAAACAGTTACCCATCCACCTCAGGTATGTATTTTTGGGCACTAACAACACTTTCCATGTGATTTTGACTGCAGATATGAATGATGACCAGGTCCAAGTTGTGATCAAAGTGTTGATAAGGTATAAATGAGTTATCGGGTGGACCATTGCGGACATCATCGGGATACCTCCGGGTATATGCACCCATAAGATCCAACTTGAGGAGGACTGCAGCCCAGGCATTGAACACCAGCGGAGGTTAAACCTACCTATGCAAGAGGTGGTCAACAAGGAGATCATCAAGTGGTTAGATGCTAGGGTGGTGTACACTATTTCTGACAGTCACTCGGTCAGCCCAATGCAATGTGTGCGCAGAAATGGTGGTATGACTATGGTTGCGAATGCAAAGAATGAGTTGGTCCCATTGATGAGTCCACAAATTGGACTCATTTAAGGCTTTAATTTGATAGAAATAGTGTCCTCGAATGCTTATTTTATCTCAATATCTGATGAAAAATCTTAAGTTTCAGGTATTTGAAGTTTTAGTGGAAGTATGGACACTGAGGCACAAAAAGAAACAAAAAGAAACAAAAAGGCTGAAAAGAACAAAGAAGCTGAACCATGAGCATCGCCAAGAACCTTAGGCGATTCGGTGAAAGGACAGACTCCGCACTTTGTTCAAGTATGCTAAGCCCTTAAGGAAGAGGATCAAAAAGGCGATGAAAGGAGCAATCGGCGCTTCGCCAAATAGTTCCGTGAAGTAGTACTATATCGCCCAATGGTCCAGAACGTGAAGATGTTGAAGGCAAGCATGAAATGGCGATGAAACAGAAGAAGGGCAAGTCGCCGAGTCATTCGGCGGCATCGACTAACTTCACCGAAAGATCCGCCAGCGCTATTTTTTGAAGTCTATAAATACTAAACTTGTTATTAATTTTAGAAGTTCCAAACCATTAGTATTATTTTTAGAATAGAATAGTACTTTTTTAGATATTTTCTCTCAAGTTTGGAGAGGGTTTTGTAGGAGACTTGAAGAAAGAAGGATTTCATCTTCCCCAAGTTGGAAGTGGGTCTTCTCCATTCTTATTCCTTTGATTAAATCAAGGTTTAATTTCTTATACCCATTTGATTTTAGTATCATTTTAGGTGTATTTTGTTATTTCTTGATGTGTGGCTAAAAACCCCATTCCTGGGGTGTGATTTAGCAAATATGTGTTGATATTGTTGTTGGGTCTTGTTTGATGATAGGGTAGATGTATTTTAATAGTGATTTCACCTAGTGGTTCTGGTTTAATTTAATGGGTTTGTAGTTGCAAATACAAAACCACCCATGTGTTTTCGGCTTGCCCGAGAGGGAGGTCGCGAAACCAAGACCACTAGATTGATGGCCTAAGGAGTGGGTCAACATGAGGTTCAGCCCGAGAGGGTGAGCCCTAGTCCCATATCCTAACACTTAGCATGAGAGAGTGAGTGGGGTAAGACATAGGCTGGTCTTCATGCGGGAAATGGGTGTCCGAGAGGAACCCATTTGAAATGGGGTAAGTTACCCGAGAGGGAACTTATTTCCATCTAAAGCTTAGCCTAGTCACTATTATCTTGCAAATTTCCTATTGAAAGCATGTACCCAACGATTTATCTCAACTTGTATTGCGGTCACACCCCAAGAACATTTCCCCATACTTGATTTTCTTGTTAATTTTTGCTATTTTTACTACTTGTGACAAAACCCCAGATCGATATTCGACACTTTTGTGTTGACCCTTTTAATTTACTATGTTTTTAATCGTTAATGTCTTTAGCTACGACTAGTTAGAGCTTAATTTTATTTTTCTATAAATTCTCAAAACCACTCCCTTGGGACACGACCCCAACCTTTAGTTGGGTTACTCTACTATCGATGATCGTAGACACTCATACCGTAGGTTAGTGTCATTGGTCATGATAAGCATCATCCTGCAGAGACCAGTCTCTGGATGGCAGGTGTGCATGGACTAGAGGAAGCTGAACAAGTGGACCTTGAAAGAACACTTCTGGATGCCTTTCATGGACCAGATGCTTGACAGATTAGCTCGAAAAGGGTGGTACTGCTTCTTAGATGGATACTTTGGCTACAACCAGATATCAATTGCTCCTGAAGATCACGAAAAGACTACCTTTACATGTCCTTATGGCACCTTTGCGTTTAAACGCATGCCATTTTGACTATGTAATGCACCAACAACTTTCCAGAGGTGTATGATGTCTATTTTCTCAGACATGGTGGAGGAAACTCTAGAGGTATTCATGGATGAATTTTCAGTGGTAGGTGATACTTTTGATGACTGTTTGCTTAATCTTACCAGGGCCCTACAGAGGTGCGAGAAGGCCAACTTAGTGCTGAACTGGGAGAACTGCCATTTCATGGTCAATGAAGGCATAGTCCTTGGGCACAAGATGTCACAAAATGGAATAGAGATCGACCAGGCCAAAATTTGGTGATTGAAAAGTTACCTCCACCCATCTGTGTAAAAGGTGTTTGAAGTTTCTTAGGACATGCTTAATTCTATAGGCGTTTCATCAAGGACTTCTCGAAAATTGCACACCCCATGTGCAAGGTTTTGGAGAAGGAGGTGAAATTCATTTTTGATGAGGCATGTCTCAGGGCCTTTGAATTCCTAAAGGAGAAGCTGATTTCTACCCCAGTTATCATTGTCCCAGATTGGCTTGAGCAATTTGAGGTAATGTGTGATGATAGTGGTACTGCTTTAGGAGTTGTGTTGGGGCAGAAACGCAACAAGATGTTGTATCTAATTTACTATGCTTGTAAGTCACTAAATGGACCACAGCGAAATTACACAGTTACTAACGAGGACTACTGGCTGTGGTGTATTCTTTCGAGAAATTCAGAGCTTACTTGCTGGGTACTAAGGTGATAGTCCATACAGATCATGCATCTCTGAGATACCTCATGGCAAAAAAAGACGCCAAGCCAGGGTTAATCAGATGTGTTTTACTTCTTCAGGAGTTTGATTTTGAGGTTAAGGATAGGACAGGTTGTGAGAACGAGGTGGCTGATCACCTGTCGAGGTTGGAGGCTGAAAAGAAAGAGGAAATCGAGCTTGAAATAAATGATTCATTCCTGCATGAGCAGGTATTATTCCTTGGTTTGCTGATTTTGCTAACCTTTTTGTTAGTGATTTGATGCCTGAGGGGCAGACATTTCAGCAAAGGAAGAGGTTCCTGCATGATGTGGGTAAGTATTTTTGGGATGAACCTTATCTGTACAAGGTGTGTGCTGATAACATCATCAGGCGATGCATTCCTGAAGCTAAGATGTTGCACATTCTAGAGACATGTCACTCATCTCCGGTAGGTGGCCATCATGGAGGTGCTCGGACAGCCCACAAGATACTTTAGTGTGGGTACCACTGGCCCACGATTCATAAGGATGCGATAGACATAGTAAGAAGTTGTGATGTGTGCCAGCGGCAAGGAGCCATCTCTCGACCCCATGAGTTACCCATGCCACCTATTCTGGAGGTGCAGTTGTTTGATGTGTGGGGAGTCGATTTGATGAGCCCCTTTGTGAGCTCCTATGGGCAGAAGTACATATTGGTGTCAATGGACTATGTGTCCAAATGGGTCGAGGCAGTCGCTTTGCTTGAGAATGATGGCAAGAGTGTTGCTGGTTTTCTGAAGAAGAATATCTTCTCAAGGTTCAGCACACCCTGAGCTATCATCAGTGATGGCGGTTCCCATTTCTACAACAAGGTATTCACTGCGCTTCTGGCCAAATATGGGGTTAAACAACACAAGGTTAGAATACCTTATCACCCGCAGACCAGTTGCCAAGTACAGGTTTCCAATAGAGAAATAAAGGCAATGTTGGCAAAAACAGTGAATGCCAATAGGACAGATTGGGCACGAAAGTTAGATGATGCTCTATGGGCATATCAGACAGCTTTCAAGATGCATATTGGTATGTATCCATATCAATTGGTGTTTGGAAAGGCATGTTATTTGTCGGTTGAGCTTGAGCATAAAGCACTCTAGACTTTGAAGAAGTTGAATCTCAGTTAGAGCGAAACAACAAACCTGAGACTGGATCAGATTAATAAGATGGATGAGTTCCGTTTGAGAGCTTATGAGAGGTCTTCATTGTATAAGGAGATGATGAAGTTGTATCATGATAAGAATATTGAGAAGAGAACCTTCACTCCTGGTGACTTGGTGTTACATTTCAATTCTAGACTTCGTCTGTTTCCTGAGAAACCGAGATCCAAATGGTCAGGAACTTTTAAGGTAACTCAGATGTTCTAGTCGGGTGCTATTGAGCTTGAGAATGACAAGGGTGAGAGGTTCAAGGAAAATTATTATCGAATCAAGGCATACTTGGGTGTTCCAGAAGAAGTAAAAATTGTGGAAGAATGTAAACTTGATGAAGTCTAAGTAATCAAGTAACCTGCGTCGCGCTGCGATGTTAAATTTTACACTGTTTGGGAGGCAACACAAGATGTAATTGTAATAGGTATTTTCCATTTTCCTTATTTTCTTTGTTTTTATAGAGTAACTGTGTATTGATGTGTGCAAGAGAGACTGGGGTTAAAAAGTGTAGGATCTGGGCGCTGACAACTCTTTACGAGCAGCCTCACGGACCGTGGTGCCCTTTATAGGGAACTTCACGGTCCGACATCCTCAGCAACATCCAAATGAGGTTACTGGAAATTGCCGCAAAATGGTTCACGGAAGGGTTAACGGTTCATCAGACTTTGTATGGACCGTCTAGCCTCTCGTTAACCTTAGGTAAAAAGTTTAATCTGAAGTCATGTTCAGGAATTCCTCCACGGACCATGATGCCCTTCACGGGCAACCTCACGGTCCGTCATCTGCTACCCAGCAGCACAAGTACCCGACCCAACCCGCGCTGCAACAAAACTTAAATTAAACATATATTTAATCCCTCAAGCGCCAAAGGTCGGCTTTTGCTCCCCATTCTTCTCCCTATAACGGTTTAAAGATTTAAAAATGGTTCCCATCATCCATCAATCATTAATTCATCAAATAATTGAAGCCCTAATCCTAAGTTGTCAAGAATTTTAAGTCGAGTTTATTGTTTTTCTTTGTGAGTGCAATTTTCCTCTAAATTTCAAGTAATTTATCTTATCACTTGCTATAAGTTTGATCTTTTCTAAAAGTGAGTTAGACTTACTTTGACCTAGTCAAATTTTGCATGATTATGTGATGAACAAGTTGTGTTGATGTGAACCGGTTGTGTGTTTTATCTAAATTGGGTGTAATCTCATTGGGGTGGTCAAATTTCTGTAGTAATAGTATTGATGTGTGGGTATGGATATGTTGGAGAAATATCGCGTTTGTTTGCATTTTTGCTTGATGAATTCCCATGAAGTAGTATTCACGTTGTGCTTTTGTGCTAAAAGAATGGGGTTTGGTGCTATCAACCTGTACTATAGTGAAGTTGGGGGAGACAATGGTTGGATGAATGGTCAAGAGTAACATCACAAGAGGCTTCATGGACTGTGGAAGCCGCCACGAGCCGTGAAACCACTCGTGGACAACATTTGAATTCCATCCACCCATTAGATAAGTTCACGAGCATTATCACGGACCGTGGTTCCCTCCACTAGCCTTGCAATCATCCGTGAACAACACTTGGTTACACCACTGCTGCACACAGATTCTGTGTTAAATTCACAAGAGATTTTACGACTCGTGGTACCTACCACGGCCCGTGTGAGCTCCCATATAGTTGACTGGTTTTGTATAGTTTACTTTTTGTATTTTTATTCATGTTTCGTCTTTTTATTATGTGGCCCTTCCCAATGATAGATTGGGTGACGACATTCTTAAGGCAAGGCATCAGGATGTAATTACACAGGGAAGTCTGAGTATCGGATAGTGTGTCATTTTACTGATGTGCATACTAATGAAGGTTCTGTTTCTCAGGTACTATGCCTCCAAGAAGAAAGAACGCAGATTCACCTTCCGCACCTACTGCTTTGCAATCCAAAGGTGATAATACTCAGGAATCTAGTAGTTTGAGTTACCAAATCCAGAACAACGAGGGTCATTCTCCAGGACACTCTTCCTCAGTCTGAAGAGGGAGGTAGTGGTTTCGGCAGCAGTGAAAAATTGGGAAGTGAATCCAATGCTGGTTCAGGTAGCCAGTCTGATGATGGTTCGGGAGGCAGTGCATAATCCGATGGCGGCTCTCAGGAAGATGCTACCACATCTCCACCTGCAGTAGTACCATAGGCTGGCACTAGATCTCAGACAGAGACAAATGCAATAAAGGGGGATGATAAGGTGTTTCTAGACAAAACAATGGTCCAGTATGTTCGCCTTCGCAAATTTGACCCAGTAGTGCGACAACAACTTATTGACTATTTCAGATCCATGTGGGTGGTGAACAAGTCGTAAGATTTATTTGAACATGGAATCGTGAATAAGTCGGGTTGATTTAGAAAGAGACCACTTATGCCCGAGACTAGGTTAGTGATGGAGGATATCCAGCCATTTCCAGAGATTTACAAATTGTTCTAGATTCACCAATTTGAATGGATGACCAATGCTCCTGGGGTTTACACTGGTCATCTAACTCGAGAATTCTATTATATCTACGTAGCCACTCTAATGAATATTGCTACGGAGACTGAAACATCAAAGAGAGCACAGAAGACACTTGCAACCACATTGGCCCCTTTAGACACAATCACTATTTGGGGTAAGATTGTGAACATCTCTGAGGAAACAATTAAAAAGATATGCTTCATGGCCCGGAGTATACATCACCAGCTTCTGTGGGACTATTTCAGGGCAAACACCACACTGTCACAAGTGAATCAGAGATGGAGGATCGTACTTCACGAGAGCGCGTCATGCGTTGGACTACTGGGTACATTGCCACAGAAAGAGAAGTAGTAGCATAGGTGTCTGATCCACATGTGCAGATTACAAAGGCATCCCTCACCTTTCCAGCCAAGGTCTGGTGGTCAATAGTTCTACCACAGTTTATACCCATAGCAAATGATAATGCACTATCTCCATCATTCGCATCATTGGTTGCATGCCTCATGGCCGGGTACCTTGTGCATGCGGGTTGGATCATCACTATGGAGATGCGAGATAGAGCGCTGAATGAGCGAGAAGGTTTGTTGTTTCCCTGTTTGATAGGGAAACTTTATTTGCAGGAAATCATTCCTCCAAATAAGTTGGTGGATAAACCAGTTGAGGCATCCAAGATAACTGCAACTTGCAAAATTCAGGATGTCAACAATCCTCTTTTTGGGAGAAAATTAGGAGCGATGGGACCATTAGCGGTAGTACCTCATACACCAGTAGCCATCTCACAGCTTACACGGTAAAATGAGCAGGGTGATTCATCACAGCCAGCTTCGGGGGAACCATCACCGCCACCAGCTTCAGACTCCCAGGCTACAGGTTCATATATCACTCTTCCCACTGCTTTCCTTGAAAGGTTGGTTGCAGATCAACGACAAACTAGAACTTTGGTCGACCAAATTGTCCACCGAATGCCTCAGTTCATAGAGCGCGATGTGTTAGCCATGGAGAAGAGTATAAAAGATGATATCCGGAAGGAGCTTGCTATTTTTAAGAACAAGATGGATGGCTTGGAGGCCCATGTCCAAACACAGTTGCAGGTGGCCAGATCGGGTAATAATGAAGAGTTCCAGAAGCAGTTGGCTGAAATGCGAACCCAAGTTGCTAAACTGGCTAAAAAGCCGGTACAGGTGCCCACTCCAGTCCTACCAAACTCATTAATAAAGGTATTTGATGAGAAGCCTACTACTCAGTCTCTTGACGATATCTGGGGGAAACTCTCTAAAAGCAAATCCGGTAGGAGAAAGAAAAAAGTTGGAGAATTTGATGATAAGCTACCGGCTGACCTGTCCAGAGAGGAAAGAAGGCAACACAAGAAAACCTGCAGGGTATCAAAGAAAGAAGCCAGAGAAAAAGAAACAGTTGAGCAACAACAACGAGATGTAGTGTTAGTTGGAGCCTCTAGTAGCGGAGTCCCTATCCTGGTGGGCGGTAGCCAGCCTGATCCTGCGCTAGTTTCTAAGAGTGCACCCGTTAATACGGGTGCCAATGTAGATCCGACTACCAGCACCCAGAGCGTCGTAGGTATGACCCCTCCTCATAGCCCTATTTTGTTTTCTTTATTGACTTTGAAGGCAAACTCTTTTGTTTGGGGAGGGGGTGGTGAGCAACCTGCCATTCTAGCTGTTAGGATAAAATAAGGTTGACTCTGTGTTTACTATGAAAATTGTTATGGTCTTGTGTTAGTGTTAGAAGTTCTTTGAGAGTGTGAGCGTACTACTTAGTTCCAATTATCATGAGTGAGGGACTTCTTTGGTGTGAGGACAGAGTGATTGCATTTGAGAGTAGATTGTGTTAGCTGATAATTCAGAGGCATAAGCATGATCGACTGTGAATCATGAGATGTCATATATTGATCCTTGCAAGTTAGATTTCATGGTTTTGGATACAAATTGTGTTTGAGATGGCTGCTGCGTAGTTTCAAAAGTGTTTGAATAATTTGATGAATGAATGTATTGCTTTATCATCACTTGAGGGCAAGTAATGGTTCTAAGTTGAGGGTGTTTATGTGCTGCGAAATCTTGGCACATTTGATGCTTGAAAACTAAGGATTAATACTAGAATTGAGTGTATTTTTGTATGCTTTGATGTGTTTGTTTATTGTGTAGACAGATTCTTGCTTGTGTGAAAAAAATGGAAAAAGAAAGAGAAGATGATTGTGATCAAGTGAAGACCACGAGCACCTAACCGGGTCGTGGTCTATGTCACAAACTGTGGTGCCAGTTGTTGAAGCATTTCCACTATGAAGGCTTGGAGGAGTTGAGATTAGGTTGGACCAAGTAAAGAATACGGTCAACCTCACGGACTGTGATTTCAAGTCCTTTACCCAAAAGCCCTAGATTTCAATCTATGCATGAGTTCGATTCAAAATGGTTTCTAAAGGCTTTATTGCATTGAATTATGAATGAATTGTGGATTAATAGATGAATTAAGGTGATTTCTTCCTAGAACCCATGTTTTCCCCCAAATTCTTAAGTTGTGAATTGAGATTGGGAATTGGTTGATTATGCAATTATGTTAAATTATTGATGTTTATAATGTATTAAGTGATTGAATCATGTCAATTTCCGATTCTATTGTAGTAGTTTGGATTTATGGGTTGATGTTGGTTCATGGCCATGGAAGGCAAGATCATGAAGGATCCATGTGTAATTATGATGTGAAGTATATGTGTGACCTCAATGAAGGTGTTATGATCATGTTTAGAATGTAATTATGTTGCGATTGAATGTATATCATCAATGTAGTGCTTATGAATGATGATGCTATATGTGAAAGGTGATTCTCACATAATCACACACACTCATGAATGAATAATGAATGATGTTCTATGATTATGTTAATGATGATGCGTTGATTGAAAGGCTATTCTCAATTGTACTCTAATGAATAATAATGACATGTGGTGAAGGAACTTTCTCACAATATGGGATTCTTAGGTGAAAGGCTATTCTTATTTTTGAATCTATGAGCTTTCCAATGAATGAATGTTGGGTTTGGGATGGATGCCCTCTCGTGAGTTTAGGCGGGGTATCTAGTAGCAATCTCTTATCTCATAATAATGAATGAAAGTAATGAATGTCAAATACTCTGTGGGGAATAATGCTAAGCACCGAGTGGATACTGATTGAATTAGATACTCAAATGTGAGTTGAGGCGGGGTATCTAGTAACAATCTCTTGAGATGGATGCCCATACGTGAGTTGAGGCGGGGCATCTATTAGCAATCTCCTTATCCCATAACTATGTGCCAACATAGATCTGGTTAGTAGATCTACTTAAGCTAAAAACAATGGTCCTACCTTAGGCAAGTAGGAATCCCTTTATTCGGTGATGGTGACATCGGGATTCCATGAATTACTCACATGGTCTATGTTGGTTAAGACTTACCCCCACAATAATGTTAATGAACTATGGCTACTCAAGGATGCACTCCTTAGTGTGGGTGGTGGTATGGGACGCCATCTATGCATTGCACAAGTAGACTTTGACAGAGGTTGTGGTGTGTTCCTTTATAATGTTAAGTTTAATGAATGTGCTCTTATGATGATGCTAATGAAGAATGTTGATCTACTGTCAAATGAATGAAGGTGCTCTTAATGTAATGAATTTAATGAAGAATGTGAATTATACTTAAATGAGATGTGCATGCTTTACTTGGATTGTATTATGAGTTACTTCCTTGTTATGACTTGTTAAGTATGAATGTGCCTTGTCTATGGTGACTTCAAAGGAGTACTTAGTATGAGTAGCAGTATGGGATGCTACTCATACGTTGCACAAGTATGAGTTAGGGTTGTCTTAGATGTTGGTCCTAATGTGTTGATATGACTTATGTAATGCTTATGTCTCTTATGAATGAATAGGGTGTAAGGATGGTAAGGTTGAATGGTAAGTTCACTTTTGGTGACCTTAAGGTGGTACTTTAGTGTGGATGGTGGTATGGGACGCTATTCATACATTGTACAAGGTATTGCTTGAGGGTTACTTGAGGTGAAGGCTTAATGTGAAGGTAATGGTTTATATGTTGATTATGTTCTAATGTGAAGATATGACTTGTATGTTGGTTGTGCTTGTATATTAAGCCTATTATGCTTATGTTCATGAAGTTTTCTCAATATGACATATATCATGACTTTCAAAATAAAATGTCCGTTTTAAGCATGTTTTTGCATGGCTATCATACTTAGTACTTAATTGTGCTAACCCATTCTTCTTCATGTTTTACTACAAGTGTAGGTCCCGAAATTTGAGTGATTTGCTCTAGTGAAGCTTGGACTTGAGTTCTCCAAGACTAAAGGGTATGCCCTCATAGATCGAGGACAAGTAGTTGATGTTTCCTTTCTTTTCATGTAATAGACATTTGTTAGTGTCTTCGATTGTAAAGGGCCTTGACCCTATTTTGTTTCAAGTATGTCATTTTGATGGCCATGTGAGACGATAGACTTCCGCTTGTTTTTAATGATTTTTATTATTGGGTTTATAAAGGAAAAGTTTTAAATTCCGCACTATTTCTAAGTATCTTATGTTATGAATACTATTAGGCTTGTATAAGACCCCTTCGGGGTCAAGTACATCGTGTCGCATCTGGGGTCTAGACTCGGGTCGTGACTGGTTGTTCTTGTGAAAATTTGATTATCGGTTATGATCAGTACCGATGACTTAAATAGTACTCTGAATTGAACGAAATGAATTTGCGTCAACGATGAGGCCAAATGAAGTTGCATAGACAATGTGTGGACTTTTTGATCTCATTGTGACTAGCCAATTATCAAATGAGTCTATTATGATGAACATTGAACACTAGCTAGAAAGTGAGGATGTACCACCTCAATATCTAGTAGACTAAGCTAGGGGTTAAGTGCTAGGCATGAACTAGAGAATTGGGACTTGGCACCCTCCACGAGTGCCCACACGAGTCGTGAAGGGTACCACGACTCGTGGTGGTGCCCATGATGCCTAGGCAGTAGTTAAAGAAGACTGACGACCTCCCATGAGAGCCTAGATGGCTCGTGGTGGTCACCACAGATTGTGGGACCACTCGTGGAGGTGAGGCAGTAGCTTCACAAGGCTTCGCAAATTAGGGACCCTCCCCACGAAACACTAGACGGTTCGTGAAGGCCACCATGGACCGTGGGAGAGTTCGTGATATGAGTCAGATTTTTATGGGTTAAGGGGTGGCAAGCTAGGCTACGGGTCAAGGTTCAAGGGCATCACAACAGTCCTTGAAGCCCCACACGGACCGTGAAGACGTCCGTGAAGTGTTTTTGTTAGACTTAGAGTGTAGGGTCAACTTCAAATGATCATATATCTTACCTCACAACTAATTAGGTGGGCCATGAACTTTAAAATGAAAGGTCTCTGAGTCCTACTTCCAAAGCCACCGAGTAAGCCTGATTCCGATCTCGGAGTAAAATGTTATGCCCGAAATAGTGAAGCATTGACAAAATGAGAATTCTTCACGACTCGTTTGACGGACCATGGTGATGATGAGGATCTGTGTAGGCGTCCGTCATGCCATTTAGGCAGTTTCCAGCAAGGGAACTTCTTGGGTCTTTTCCCCATTGTTTTAACTCAAAGTTATGTTGTTTTTCCCAAGCCTAGGACCCTTATATAAAACATTTTAACACCAAAACGCACCCAATTAAGTCATTTATTCCAAGACCCAAATCATATCCCCAAAATACTCTCCTCTCAAATATTTCCCTCTCTAGGAAACCCAATACTTGAAGAAGAAGATAGAGTTTGAAGCTTAGGTCAAGAACAAGACTCCATTTTTGCAAGATTGTGTAAGGGCTTTATGTAACACCCCTCAAAATGAAGTGGGATAAAGTAGAGCCTCACATGGGTTTTATGCATTAATAACTTGTTAAAATAATGAAGAATAGCCTTTTAGTCAGTTTTAGAGAGTTTGGAAGTCAAACGTCAAGGGACGACCAAGACGTACTAGTCTTTTAAGTGTTGGTGTGTTCTAGTAAGTTTTTCATGTTTTTATGTGTTGTTTAGGGTCTAAAATCAGTGGAGGTGACCCTAGTGTCTTAATAAATGTTTTTAGGGTCAAAACGTTCTGGTACGACGCCCCAGGGCCACCCTAAAGGGCCCAAGGAGGACCCCAACCTTTGGCCAAACAAGCTGCCAAGGCAGCTTGCAAAATGTGCATGGAGGGAGCATGTCCGCGTCGTGGACTAGCTCCACCAAGGACCAAAAGTTTAGTCCACGTCGCGGACTCCTCTGTCTTGAAATTTAATTTTTAGAAACTTGAGGGAACACCCCGCGTCGTGGACTTTTTTCCCAACAAAATATGCGAAAATAAAACTCATGTTTGACTTGTTTAAAAAGGTCCAACTAAGTGAGGGGTAGTTTGGGTACTTTGGGAAACTATTATAAATGGTTATTCTACTTATTTTAGGGTTAAAAACCCCCAAGAGCTAGACTTAGACCTCATTCTCCAAATTGAACCTTCCCTCTCAAATAAACTTTCTCTCTATAACTCCATGGAAGACATCTTTGAAGCTTCAAGCTAGGGGATGGGTTCCTACTGATTTCTCTTCAAATTTCTAAGGAAATTAATCACAAAGGTATGGGGATTTTATCTTTCATTCTCCTTTCAATCAAAGAGCCTAATCAAAGTGATTTCAATGTTTTTCAAAAACACTAAAAACTCCCCAAATTTCAATTCTAAGCTTGGGTTCTTGCATGGAAGTATTTCAAATGAAGTTTTATGTTAATATTGATGGTTTTAAGTTAAAAAACTCTATGAACCCTTGCATATCTTGAAACCCTAATTTTGGGTCTAAAGTGGGTCTATTGATTATGAACTAATAATGTGTAGATTGTTATGGGCTATTGATTTATGTATTGTTCTATATTGAATTATGAGGAATTGATGGTGAATTGTGTTATATTGGATGTTGGCCTTGAATGGGCAACTGTGACCTATGGTTTATGATGATAATGAAGGTGTGTATAGATTATTCGATTATAGTATTATATATATAGATGTTGTAGATGTTAGAATTGTGAGGTTTCATCCCTTTGAAAGAGGGGAGATGTTTACTTTATAAGCATGTTGTGACCATGGCCTTGTAGGCAAAGTTGGATGATTGTTGTTTTGAGTAAATGTTGATTATGTGAAGGTAATGTGATAAGATGTGAATTTGTGTATGGTCAAAGAGCATGAAATGTGACCTTGTGTAGAGACTTTATGTGTTATGGTTGGTTGTTGTCTTCTTTGAATGACTTATAATGAAGGTAAGGCTAGGATAGACTATGTTTACCTACTCTCACACCTAGTGAAGAATGAATGAAAGAGTGGGAGCTAATGCTAATGAATGAAAATTGGGTCTATTGTAAGGATAGTCTCATAAAGTACTCCTTTAAATGAATGGGGTTCCTAGATGAAAGTTTTTCTCATCTTTGAATCCAAGAGCATCCTTAATGAATGAATGTTGGGCTAGGATGGGTGCTCCTTCGTGAGTTGAGATGAGAGTACTTAGTAGCAATCCTTATCCCTAAATGAAATGTATGTCCAAACTCCATGGGAGAGTAATGTCTAGCACCAAGAGGATATGAAGATGGGTGGATACTCCTTCGTTAGTTGAGATGTGAGTATTTAGTAGCAACCCTTAAGATGGGTTCCCCTTCGTTAGTTGAGATGTGGGTACTTAGAAGCAATCATTTTATCCCTTAACTATGTGCACACATAAGACTAGCTAGTGGTCTCTACCACGTAAAGTCTAAAAGAATGACCCTACCTTAGGCAAGTATGGATCCCTCATCCGATAAGGGTATTACCGGGATTCCATGTCAAGATCCATGGTCTATGTCGGTTAAGGCTCTTCCCCCACATTAATGAATGAATGAACTAGGGTCTCTTAAGGATGTACTACTTAGGATAGGTGGTGGAATGGGACATCATCTAGACATTGCACAAGTAGATATTTAAGGGAGATCTTAGTGTGTCTTAGTAATGATAATGAATGAATGAGTCTCTTTGGGCTGATTAATGAAAGTGTTGGTCTTTGAGCATGCTAATGTGAAATTGAGTCATAATGAATTGAATGTAAGTGCTTATGTTGAATTGAATGTATGTGATGATCTTATGACATTAGTAAATGAAGTTGTCTAAATGCATTAAGTTGAAAGAATGATTTATGTTGAGATGTGAATGGAGCTTGTCTTGTGTAGCCTTAAGGATCACTTGGGTGTGGTATGGAGAGGTAGTATGGGCTGCTTCACCATGTCTTACTTAGGTGAGTCTTGG